>CANXYC010777609.1:0-89656 GCA_948193065.1 Aleurites moluccanus | reverse complement strand
TTAGGATCTATAGGAGTGCTTGCTGGTTTACATGCAGTTTTTCCGGTTTCTTCAAGAAGATCCGTAATATACTTCTGTTGAGAGATAAAGATCCCTTGTCCAGAGTGTGCAACCTCAATCCCAAGGAAATACTTCAGCCTTCCTAATGACTTAATCTCAAACTCTTTAACCAAATACTTGCTCAACACTTGTTTTTCTATATCATTATTCCCTGTTATTATTATGTCATCAACATACACTAAAAGAGCTGTAACTCCCCCAGAAAGAGAGTGTTTGATAAATAGTGTATGATCTTCCTGACTTTGCTTATAACCACTTGCCAACATGACTCTAGTAAACCTTCCAAACCATGCTCTTGGTGATTGTTTGAGGCCGTACAAAGATTTCTTCAATCTACACACAGTATTAGTAGCCAAGTTCTTCCCATATCCAGGTGAAACCTCCATATATATCTCTTCTTCCAACTACCAGTGCACGAAAGCATTCTTAACATCGAACTGTTGTAAATCCCAACCATAATTAGCTGCTAGTGACAATAATACTCTTACTGAGTTCATTTTTGCAACAGGAGCAAAGATCTCCAAGTAATCAATCCCATATATTTGAGTGTAACCTTTGGCTACCAACCGTGCCTTGTACCTCTCAATTGACCCGTCTGCTCTATACTTCACCGTGTACACCCATTTACAGCCTACTGGTTTCTTGTGCGCTGGTAACTTCACCAATTCCCATGTCTTTTTTTTTCTCTAATGCTTCCATTTCCACATTTATAGCTTGTTTCCACTTTAACTTCATAAACTTGAGCTGCATCTTTCGCCTTTAAATAGGTCTGTTGAATAGCATCCCAAATCTCCTTTGCAGTTGCCAAGAATATGCAAGTATCACTTATTTCAGTAACCATCGAATTCACAACCAAGCCATTATCATTGAATCTTCTTCCTCCCAAGTTTCAAGGCAAGGATCGTCTGATTTAGGGGCTGCACTTGTGAGATGACTTATTTTTCCTTTCCCTTTGAGAATTGTGCGAACAAGTTAAGACCATTTGAGATAGTTTGTCCCATCTAATCTATAGGTTGCTTGAATGCTCGACAAATCTCCAAGTTGTTAGTTTCGGTTTAACTGTTCAGACGTAGTCAATGAAGTAGTTTCTCCAGTCTCTGACATTTTGCTTAAGGGAAAAAAGGTTTAAGATAAAAGAAAAAAATGATAGGCTTTGGCAATGAAGGCTAAACTAGAGAATAGAAAAATCCCAGAAACAAAGTTGACAATAAATATTGAAATTCGGCAATGAAGGCCGTGAGATAATTCGTCAAACAAAAAATGATGACAATGAAGGTTCTGATACCATATGAATAATTGAAAAAGAATTGTATTCCTCTTATTTTTATTACCAAACAACAATGTCGACTTTTTATACACATTAACCTAACAAAAATAGGAAACCTAATAATATACAAAATTATCTCCTAAATAGAAAAGCTAATTATCTCTTAAATAGGAAAGTTAATAATATACAAAATTATCTTCTAAATAGGATTTTCTCTACAGATTCACCTATGATTTGTGACATCACAACTGTGGCAGAGAAGTGATAACCGTCATAAAGGAACAATTCTGGTCTGAGAATTTCAGGAAAAACAACTAATTAAAACAATTTCAATTGAAGATCCTAGAAGGAAGAATCCTAGTTGACGTCAATTGGATTGTGAGCATAGAGATGGTGGTCTTCGGGCTCCTTCTCCAAAGATCGGAGGGTTTGAGGAAAGAAGAAGTGAGAAGCCATTGTTAGAATGAGAGGGTGAGATGAGGGTGAAATGAGAGGATGAGATGAGAGTAGGAGATGAGGATAGAACGACTAATCGTGAGAGGAAGATGAGAGTGGCGGACAAAATAAAAGGAAAGGGAAAAGTAAATAGAGAGACTAGAAGGGTATTAAGGTTTCTTAGTAAAAATAATAAATAAATAATAATCGGATCGGGTATGGGTCGGGTATACTCTAAACCCAAACCCGACCTGAATCCATGACGGATAATAATTTTAATATCCATATCCGCCCCGCGATTAAATGGGGCGGATAAAACCCAACTCGTTCGGATCGGAGTAAATCGAATATCCATCGAGTTAGATAAAATTGTCATTCTTACTTGAGAGTGCTAATCTCAAAACCTAACTATTGAGATCAAAGAGTTCAATTATATATAAGTTCATTCAATACTTTTTATTTAATCGATGTGAGATTTATATTTTAACACTTCCCCTTAAGTGATAACTGAGTCAGGATAATTTTTTACTAAGCTGAGTTGATACTTGCAAATTTATAATGGAAATTAGGTGACAACCGAAAGAAACCCACTATGGGGACATGGATAAAGAATTAAAAGAAACCCACCATAAGGTGAAAGCCCAACATAGGCAATAAATTAAAAAAAAAAACACTATAGGGTGAAACTAAGCAAGAAATTAAAATCTCAATCTGAATTATGATAAAACAAAAGTATAAATTATTTTTCCATATATATGGATCGATTAGGAGTTTATATATTCTTGAAAGTGCTAACCTCAATAGCTCATCTCGAAAACTAGTTTTTGAAATTAGTTATTGAGATTAGAGAGTCCAATTATATATAAACCCATTCAACATCTTCTATTTAATTGATGTGAGATTTATAAGATTTATATTTTAACACAAGTCTAAAGCAATATGATTAACATCCCGAAGATTAGCAGAAAAAGAAAACAGAGTGCTGTCTCTTTCGCACATGGATGTCTTCAATAATTCTGCCATCAGAACTATGCCACCAGCTTTGTATATTCCTATTTATCACTTCTACATGCTCAATTATGCTGTCTATCTTACATTTTTCTATTAATACAGGATGCTACTATTTGTCATGACTAGTCCGCATTAATTTCAAACCATACCAACCAAAATATTGCAAACAAGTTCAAAACCTTTCACATAAGTGCAGGATTAGAGTAACATTGCAATCCAACCTTTTATTCTGCGACACACAGTTTAAACTGGCACTTCTTAATGTATGTCGTAAATAGAATATCATGTCCTAGTACAATCATACTCAAACAGAAAACTGACTCTAGATATTTCTTTTTATTATCTATATACCTTAAAATTGCATTGAAACTCAACTGATGAGAATTTGTCTCATAGGTGCTCTACCACCTACTGATATCCATTACTGATTTCAAGAAAATACTACACAGCACAATGCAAAACAATAAGTAATACCATGAACCGTTCCTAATGCAGTAAAGAGTATAAAATATCAATTCCAAATCAACAAGCTCTTGATTCAAGCAATCTAAGAATACATAGAAACATGTACATCGGGTGTAGCAGCAGCTGTGGCATCAACAACAACAGAAACATTCTGGTAAGCCAGCGCCACAGCGTCAAAGACAGTTTGCCTAATGCAATTTGGGGTTTGAACACCTAAGCATGCAAATAATACTTAAATCACACGTACATCAACAACAACACCTCATTAAAATATTCTATTTAGAAGGGTCCTGAGTCCTGAAATTACACTTACCAACAATCACAAATTCTTAATTCCCTTGGTCGGAAGAAATGAATGAAGATGGGTGTTAAAGAATCCTCTGAAGCGTGTCTTCACCACCTTATAATCCCCTTTTTTTATCACAAGACCATCAACCAGTTCGGCACCAGTACTTCCCTTAGAGGTAGGACCAACTTTCCCAGCAAAGTAGAAATGCGGACGAAAAAGTTCAACATCTCTTCCAAGTGGGTCATGTTCGCGAACAACCTAAGTCCAATCATGCTCATCATCCATGAACTTCAGTTTTCCAACTTACATCAATCAGCAAAAGTAAATTGGATTAAATCTATCTACTCTATAAAATCTTCAAAACAAAATATACAGAGAGCAAAGCAAAATTAAAAATAATTGAGAAATGAGAATTGATACAATTGTGTTACAAAGAGAAAAGAAAGTTTCCTAAGTACCAATTAAACAGTCCTAAAATCTCTATAAACCTAAGTTCATAATACAGAAGCATTATGAACTTCAGTTTTTTAACTTACATCAATCAGCAAAAGTAAATTAGATTAAATCTATCTACTCTATAAAATCTACAAAACAAAATATACAAAGAGCAAAGCAAAATTAAAAATAATTGAGAAATGAGAATTGATACAATTGTGTTACAAAGAGAAAAGAAAGTTTCCTAAGTACCAATTAAACAGTCCTAAATATTCTTTGTAAATTTCCTACTAACATAATTGAAGTAGCCCCCAAATTTTTCAATTTCCTATTTGTAATAGAAGTTCCTACACTATTAACCCTTCTTCTTCAAAAACCCTTTCTTAACTCTTCTATAGTAGACATGCTCGTCTAAATAATTTCCGAAGTATTTGCACACACACACCCTAAACAAACAGTACAGGGAAGTTGGGTTCCAGCAATCAACAGAACAGATAAAAATCCTTGATTTTTTACAGAGGGAATCCCAAAGAAAATAACTTTACCCAGAAAACAAATCATAATTTATAAGAGAAAGAAATCTGAATTATTGGGTGTTTTAAAAGCGAAAACAAAACAGAAGTAGAAGATTACGCAGACTACAAGAATGCCACGCTGTCTAGCAATTTCAACAGCCTTAATCACATTTGGGACAATGGCTTTCCCTCCATTGACTCTCATCAATGCATCCTCAAGTATAAAATCATTGTAAAGAAAACCCATAAATCAAATCATCTAAATTTCATACATAAATCAAGAAACTTTAATATAAAGACAGAGAGAAAGACCTGCATATCTATGACTAAGAGAGCAGTCTGTTTCCGTTTATCTGCCATGTTTCTTCACATAATTTTGCCAACACCAACACCACCGCAAAGTCTGGAACTAGAAAGAAACTGAATTTCAGTCTCCAATCCAATCTAAAAACACTTCTAAAATTTATTTATTTTTTTCTTTTATTAGTATAGGTTTTTGCAGCGAAATGGCATAATTGGCTAATCATGTTTTAGATAGGTAATAATTTCTGATTAATATAAACTAATAATGTTTTGTTAAAAAATTAGAAATTTGATGGCGGAGGAAAGGGAGCTTGCTTGTTCGTTTTTGATGGAAGAAGGGGAGCTGAAATTGTAATTTTCTTATTAAGCTACTAATTTCCTCCATTAATTATATTTACATCTATAAACATTAATATTAATTTTTTATTATTATACAAATAAGATGCAAGATAAGAATAAACGATAGCTACTCTGCTTCTTATCTCCTATTTCCTCCATTTATTAAAAGTTCCTGTATGAAAGAAAGAGTTCAATGAAATTTCTATTAAAATGTTTATTCTACAGCTGAATTTTATTTATTTTTAAATTTTATATATATATATACACGCGATAATATTGATTTACTTTAATTAATTTGAAAAGTTATTATTAAATTAAATTAATATATTTATTTAAAATATTTTTAAATCAAATCAAATTATTATTACAGTAAAATTATCAGTTTCAATTTAATTTGAATGCTTTCAATTTATCGATTTCAAATTAAATTTTTTTTTTAATAAATTTTTATTATTTTATTATAAATTTTAAAAAAAATATCGATAAAATATCGATAATTAAAAAATTTAAAAATAATTCAATATTATATGACCCAATACTTATTAATTTCATTAATTAATACCCTCAAAATTTATATTTTTTTTTATCAAGAATTACTCTTTTTATTTATATTTAATTAATTTTCATGAATTATAGTTCTTTTAAATTTTAAATTAATATTACGTTAAAAAAAATATGATTGTATATAAAATAAAATTAAATATATTTAATTATAATATTAGTAAAAAATAATATATATATATATATATAACACTTTAGTTTGATTTCGGTTTAAAATAAAATAACAAATATTCAAATCGCAAACTAAATGAAATTTTTAATTTATTCTATTTTTTAATCTAAATAAATTATGAAATTATCGATTTCGATTTAATTTAATCGATTTAAACGGTTTGACTTTCACTCCTAATCTTAATAATAGATTTAAAAGTTATTTAAACCTATTTAATATTCTAATTACTCCTTTATAAAATTAATATTTGAGTATATAATTTATTAGTTTTGAATTTTGATATATATATAATGTGTAACATAATAAAAATTTCAGGTTTGAAATCATTATTTGAATAAGGGTAACAAACAATAGAACTAATGTAGGGCAGTAGGAATACTAGTCCTAATATAATAGGGTAAGAACTTTGGCATTTTGAAACTAAAAGACATTAGTAAATATATGCTCATGTTTCGTCCTTTACAAATTAAAAGATTTTGAGATGGCTGTTCATTCTTAATTTGATCCTATCTTACCATAGACTAATTAAAAATCATCAACATTGAAAATTACTTGTAACAAAATTTTAATTTTTTTTTTTTTAAAATCAAATGTTACCAATTTACCATTATCAAATTTTGAGATATGATAAAAACATAATGTTCAGTATTTATATTGAATTGAAAATTAAAACATGAAAAATGAAATAATACCTCATGTTTAGATATAAGATCAAAATCTTGGTTAAGAAGTAATTAAAGAGTAAATTTTTTTTATTAATTTATTATTGTTAAATTATTTTTATAAAAAATGCGATATTAATGATTAGTGTTAAATGAATAAATTTTTTTATAAGATATTATATTTATTTTTAATAAATTACACTTTTAATTAAAAGGAAAATGACTCAAAACTTTTTCTTAAAAAGATTAACTTCGTATAAATTTAAATAATAAAGATAAATTCATTTTGTAAGTAGATTCTCCAGAGTTAATTTTTCTTTTTTTAACATTAACAATAAATGATGTAAAAGATTAGCAAAGTCATATTTGAAAGAAATAAGCCTTTAAAATACATGTACTCAAGGTAATTTATATTAAATTGATTAATTTATATTTATTAAAACTTAAACAAGGAAAATTGAAGGTAATTAGTGAGGTTGAGTGTGATGTAATATATAACGTCAGGATGACGATGATTCCACGTGTCAAATAGATAGGCAAAGAGTGTGCGGCTCCATATCACTTGAGTGCATCTAAAAAGCAGTCCAAAAAGACCCAATTATGGGGTCCATATAAGCATATTCGGGTCAGGCAACACCCACAATGCATAACTCATCAGTTTCTTGAAATTCTTTTTTTTTTTTTTTTTCATTTCAAGATTTTTTTTTTCAGAGTTATAAGACAAATAGGTATGGTTAAAGAACAAATATGGATTGCTATAATGAGTAGTAATAAAAAGTTGCCTTTAGCTAAGAAAGAAGAAAAGGAATGTTCATAGAATTTTTATTTTTTATTTTTTACAAATTATTAATTTTTATTTATTTTTCATAAATAATTATATGCAGTTGTTGATAGATAAAAATAAAAATAAAAAGTGTAAAAAGAAATCTAAAAGAGTACAGTTTTTGTTCTGTTGTTGCAGACTTATAATTGTGTGGATGAATAATACATATGAGATTGGAATTGGATTCATTTCATACACTTCTTTTTCTTTTTCTTTTTCGATCTTTTTGGTTGCTTCAATAATTTCAGAGAGACTGTTATAACATTACAAAACCAGAGAAAAAGGCTAAAGTGTAACATGATTATATATTTATTTATTTATTTTTTACGCTAAGCTCCAAGACACTCAGTTATAAAAACACATTTAAAATTGAACAACATTTCTATTGTTATCTATTAACTCATAAAAATTCTAGTGGATACTTTCAAGTTTATGTAAATCCAAAGACATGCTTTTTGCTTTCTTGATCATTCAGTCCTTGTATTTGTTTGTTTTACTATAACAGTGATCAATCTTAATATCTCATTTTCTCCCATTGTTTCTTATTAATTTTATAAAATAAATAAATTCTCAAATATTGTAGTATGAATAGAATAGCTAGCTTCTCATTATAAGTTCCTTAATTTGGTGAAATTTGATTAATTTTTTCTCAATATATATATTTAAATGTTTGATAAATAACCTTACCATCTAATCAGTCTCATTTGTATCTATCAATTTTACAACAATAAATAGATGTAACTTATAATTTCCTATGACTAATTTCATTTATCAATAAAATGACGGTTCAAAAACAGTCTCAATTATTATTAAGATTGAGTTCAAATCATATTTATAATATCATGAAGTTTGTGATATATTTAGATCCTATAATTTCATTCACTAAACTAGACATTGGTCTTCCATAGATTCTTTATATTACAGCCAAGTGAGAATTATTTCTAACATGTAAATTTGATTGGTGCAATATTTCCTACTTAAAATTTTTTTTTTTTAAATAAAACTAAATATTCATTAATTGATAAAGAAAAACAGTATAAAATTATGAAATAATACTAAATATCTCGATACCAATAATTTGCTTTTAATCATATTAAATATATAAATTTAATATGATACGTAAAAATTTCATTTTACAATAAATAAAAAAGTAATATAAATATCTTATTAGATTAATCTTAGATTATGCTTTTTTTTTGTAAAATTTATACATCAAAATAAAACTCCCAATAAGACACATCTCACTTATAGGGAAACCGCTCATAAATAATCTTGATAAATTTATCTTTTTTATCTTTTAATTTGGTTGGAAAAGAACATCCTTGATATTCAAGCTTGGATTTTGCTCAACTTATAGAAGAACTGTTTGTTTTCTCATTGGATCCTTCGAATTTTAACTAGAAGAGTTTGAGTTTAATAAATGGAAAATATAGATTTAGTTTGATATCTAAAAAACTAACCATAGCTATCATAACTCATAACACATAACTAAACATATGCTTCACTCATTGTAGTGTATAAATTCCTCATTTGAAAGATATTTCTTCATTAAAACATTGCATAAAATGATATTAATGTTATAATACAAAATTAGATTCATGCATTCTGTAAAACCAAAATTTAAATTAATCCATCTTAAAAAATTAAATTAATCAGTATTAATTTGAATAAAGGAGTTTCATGCAAAAGCTTGAGATCAATAAAGTCATTTAACTAATTAAGCTAAAAAAATTAGAATTTAAAGTTCTCTAACAATTAAGTAATTAAATAACATAGACAAAAAATGAGTTCTGTTCATTCTTGAAGTTATATATGGACATATATGGTTTCTTTATTTCTCTTTTTCCTTTATTTTTTAGCTTATTATATAAATTAAACCTCAAAACTTCTGAAGATGGAAAGTCTATTACACCTTTAAATTTTTATTTGAACCTATTACACACTTTATTTTTGTAAAATAAAAATAAAAATACAAACCGGATAGGTTGGAATTTATTCGATTTGCCCAAAATCAATGCAAACAACAAAATATATTGCTCTAATTTATCCAAAATCTGATGAATTGCTCATACACATATACATTACGTAGGCAGAATGCATATTATATATATTATGTACACTACTTCAAGATTATTTTTAAATGTACAAATAGGTGTTTTAAACATATAAATTGAGTGTGAAAGTGTTTTCTTAAATTCATTTATAGAAAATTTAAGTGTTTTCTTGGAGTTGTTTCTAAAGAATTTAATTTCAATAAACATGCAAATTCAATAAAGAAAAAATATATTACAAATCCAAACTAATAAGTTTCAAATACGAGGCTGCAATTAATTAATTAATGTAATGAAATGGAAAGAAAAATAATAATAATAATAACACATAAATTTAGAAAAAAAGAATGGCATTTCTTTCCTTTGATATTAATATGAGAAGAAAGAATGTCACTCCTAAATACATAAGGATCTTGCTATTAATTAACAACAACAAAAAAAAACTAATTAATCGATAAGCTTCACATGAGATGAAGCTCTATAACATAAAGAAAATTAATTAAAAAGGAAAAACATCATCAACAGACGTACAAGATCATTAATTAAGTTAACTAGAGGGTACAAAAGAAACAATAATTTGGGCACTTTCTAATATTTTTAATTAGAATGTATAGCATCATGAGCAATCAGCCTTTGGATTTTGCTGCAGAGTGACTGCTCATGATATTATATCATTCAAATCAAAAGAAAAATGCCACAGCATATCAAAACCCTCCACCTCCGCCGATCGCAGGAGCCCAATAATCGGCACCATTTTCACTCCCAACATGTTGTGTACAAGATACTGGAACCAAGCACAACCCTCTACTCCTTAAGTCCTTTGGCTTGTGATGATCTCGGCTTTCCTGATTATATATATATAATATAATGTATAATGATCAAATAATTAAGTTAAAATTGATGATCTTGGCTTTCCTGATTATATATATATAATATAATATAATATAATGTATAATGATCAAACAATTAAGTTAAAATTAAATAAGAATCAAAGAAAAGCAAAAGGGTATCAATAGTACTTTTTAATGTATAATTAACTAATTTAATTCCTACCAATAATCTAATTACAATGTGCATAATTAATATATAATAGTGAGTGGAGCCATAATGAGAGGGATCAAGATAATGATGATTGTAAAGTAATGTATATATACAAAAAGAAAAGTATGTGTGTGTATATATATATATATATATATATATATATCTTCATGAACAATGAAGGAGAAAACTAATTTATAGTGACATTGGACAAAGAATTTTTTTTTTTTTTAAAAAAAGAGTACCTGCTGGTTAGGACCTCCTTTTCTTTTCAGGCAGATGTCATTCAACAGCTAAATGAAAAAGAAAAAAAAAAGTTTTAGTGTTTTTCACATCTTTTTCATTCAGTTCTTTTTTGATTCCCAACTTCTCTTAAGCAAGGCCAAATTATGCTTTTAATTAACTTTCATTTAGGTAAAGTGGTATAAAAAGCTGGGAACCTTGTTCTTGGCTAGCTATATATATAAATTGATTCTTTCTATTTACAAAGACTTATGTGGTTGCCTTTTTAATGGAAGTGATGGATCCAATAAAGCATACCTGACCTGGGTCTTCAGGAAATACACAATTCCTTTCTCCTTGAACCTAATAATTAAAAAAAAAAAAAAAACAATTCTCACTACAATTAGTTATACATACACATGTATATATGCATAATCTTAATGATTTTTTGCTTTAAACTGTAAGATAACAAGTTCGAATAGTCAGCAGTGACAAATTAACGAAACAAAACATAGAGAATTTTGGTCTTGCATTGAAAAAAGAGGAATACATACAGATATGGGTATCATTACTTACAGAGTGTTGGTTCCTAATATTGTTTGATGAGGCAGTGGTCAAGTAAGGTGAGCTAAGGGCCTGCATATAATTAGAAGTGGGGAGACAAAAGAGAATATATGTATATATATATAAAAGATTTATGAGTTGCATAATAAGTTATATATAAAGAAAAAGAATTTCTAATAATGATTAGAAAAATAATGAATTATTGAGGGAATTTAAGTGCATGCTTCTCAGTGATTCTGAGTTAGTTGCAGAGAGTATAAAATGTGGAAGAAACATCACCTCAATTTGACCCTGAAGGAATCTGATATATCCAATAGCTTCTAACAAGACAGAAGCTGTGTCAGTCTGCAAAAGAGGAACAATTAACACATTACCCCCCACACTACACCACCCAAACTCTTTTCTTTTTTCTTCTTCTTTAATGTCCAAAAGAGAAAGCCAAAAGAGTAAAGATAGATATAAAACAAGTGCTTTAGGGGTTTTATCATAGAAAAGGTTTTTTTTTTTTTTTTGGAAAACGAAGTTAAATAAATTGCTTCATTTATTGTTGTTTTTGTTCAAATAATTAAGTTTGTAGACGGAGAAGTTAAGAGATTTTACCTTTCCAAATGGGGAAACTAACTGGTGAAGGGCTGTGATTCTATCACCCAACTTCTCCTTCCTCACCTATATATATAAGTGTAGTAATTAAGTTAAATTAAATGAATTATATATTAGAGTGATTATAAAAAGCTAGCTAACGTTGGGTTTTGTTAAACTTAATTATATTATAATGTCATATATTTAATTTATTAAATAGATGAAACATAGCAGAAGAATCACACATGCCTAAAGAAATAGACAATCAAGAAAGACATTACACAGAGACATGCGCACACACCCATGCTCTCTTATACAAAAAGAAAGTCAGCGATAATGATCGAGTCATTTTCAAAACTGTAAAATTACAAGCTCGAACTCTAGCTAGCCGGAGTCAAATTATTGAGAGAAAAAAAGAGAGACCTTCAGAGGTGGTTGGCTTGAAGATGGCTGAACCCTAGGCTTCTTACATACCCCTCCAGATGCGGTGCTATTATACTAATAATAAATATGAATTAAAGAAAAGATGGAAAATAAATGAGAAATCCACATGAAAAAATTGATCACTAAACATTGATTAGTACCTCAGATGATTGATCTGCTGGTGGTTGTTGATTTGTGGTATTAATATCTGGGTTGTTGTTGTAAGAGAAGTCTAGCATATTGCTAGTTAGAGTTGTAACACAAGACCTAGGAGAAGAGACAGGCAAGACTTGTTGTGACCAAGTAGTAGACCTACAAGGAGGTTGATGATGATGAAATTCTTCATGATCTCCATGACCATACAAATTGCTATTTCGAGGAATTTCTTGCTTTACATCTGCAACAACTACGGGAACAAGTCTTGAATATGGATTCAAGATATGGTCTTCCCAATTTTCTAACTTTTTGGGCTGAAAATGACTCGCTAGTCCAACTCCAAACCTATCTTCTTCTTCTCCTCCTGACAATCCACCCCTGAAAAATTATATATATATATATATATATATATATATATCGAGAAAGCTAATTAAAACCCATATGAAGAAGTAAATAAACTTTGTGAATCAAGAAAGTAAAGAAACTTTGTAAATCAAGAAAGTGAACTTGAGAGAGAGAGATACATACAAAAGTAGTTGGCTCCAAGACTGAGGAAGTTCTTGATTATCAGGCAAAGAATTGCAAGGAAGTGAAGAAGAAGAAGAAGCAGAAGAAGAAGAAGATCCGAGAACATATTGAGAAGGAAAGAAAGATGTTTGTTGTGATGGTGGATGCATGCTCCACCTACTAGGGTTTCCTGCCATCATTAGTTTATCTCTCTACAAAACACACGCAAATAATTTTCTTGTATTGTCTTCAAGAAATTAAAGAAGCATATAAAGAAACAATTTTCTTTTCCTGCACTTTCTTGCTTTCTTTCTTTTCACTTGTTTGTCATATTTCCTTGTTTATGCAACCTTACAAGACCTTATTAGCTAAAGCTTTCAAAGTCCTGTTTGTTTGCTTTTCTCAGATGAGATTGAAGAAACTTTGAGTCCATTTTCTCAAAGAATTTTTATAGAGATGTGGGGTTAGAGAGCTTTGCATATGTTTCCTTCTCTTTCTTTTTTCTTTCATTTATTTAGTAGCCTTTTTTATTCTTTGCTTTTTTGCTTTTTTATAAAGTGGGGGCAAGAAAAAGCTGGTGGCCAGTATTTTCAGTACATAAACTAATGGTTTTTCTAGGACCTTATATAACTTGTTTCCTTGATTTGGGGTACTACATTGGGATTGTAATTTTGGAGTTAGTATTAGGGTATATTTTTAGGATTATTAGTGGTATACATAATATATAATTTATAGTATTATATATTTATTTGTCTATTTCACACTATATCGTACTTTCTCTTTCTCTTTTTCTTTTTAGTTCAATAATTTATCGGATGAATTTGAATTGTTAAATAATTATAAGTTGAAATTCTCACAATACACCATATAAAAAAATATTAATCGAAAATATATAGTTTTAAAATTTCAAGACAATAGAAAACAAAAGGTATTTATTGAATTATTGTTAGCAAAAGAGAATTCCTATACCCACAACCATTATGTATATTTAATTTCCTATATCATATATATATTTATATTGTGTTTGGAGGCTGCTAATTTTGCACTAAGTGCATGTGCTTTATGGATGTTTGAATTCTTAATTAAAAATCTAAAATTTATTAATTAAAATAAAAATATTATAATAAATTGAATTTTTTATAAATATCAAAATTTAATTTATTTTAAAAAATACTTTTAATAAAAATATTTTTTAAAATAATAACTTTTTATTACTCATAATCACTTTCAAACACTTCCTTTGTCATTCTAGTTGGTGATTTGCTTTTAATTTAGACTTCAACTCAGGGACAAAATATAATGATTGAACATTTTAGCCTATAGTAATCTTTTTTTCTTCTCTGTTTGTAATTTTGATCATATTAGAATGTTTTTTTATGGTACTATTTCACAGGGATATAACTGAACATGTTAAGAACGAACATGAATGAATGTGATGAGATGCTTTCTTTTAAATATCAAAGAAACGGGCATTTGATTTTTGGATCATTTGATTTGTTTTTTTATAAGATGTAATTCTTGAAGAGTATATATAAATATAAAGTGCAGGTGAAATTCAAAGACAATATTCAAACAGTGAAAATCATAGGATTGAAAAATTCTTTGACTGATAATGAATCCAAATGTTCAGTAAGGCCCACAAATTCAATGAAAATGATTGTTTGGTGGAAACCCAACATATATAAGGTTGCAAATGTACGATTAGTGTGAAAATCTGTACAACATTAATTATTTCTGCTAATTAAAAACGTACATTATCTGCTAGTGCTACTCTGAGAATATGTATACTATGTTGTTTATTGGGATTTGATGAAGACTTCAGTTTAATAGAATGAAAATTGACCAGACTTCAATGATGAATGACTTCTTCCATAAGAGAAGGTTACATAAACCAATGTAACAACTATTGTGGCTCTATACTCTTATTCTTATTTTCGACTTCCCTGTTCTCTGTTATTTTTCCTTTTTCTTTCTCTTTTATTTTTCTACCGGCCAAACACTTTGTTATGATTCAATACCATAAAATAGCTGTTACATCAAACCTACAATATTTATAAAAAAAAATGAAAAGAAAAAAAAAGAAATATATTCCTCGTATATCTAATTCACAATAGTACTAAATACCGTATTTTTTTTTAACACGGATGTTATAATTAACATTAACTAACTGCTTGAACTAACAAAACAAGAACTGAACTATTAATAGTTTTTATAAAATAAAATAGAGTGATCATTTAAGCCATATATGATATTGTATAAGCTGAAATTAAGGGTAATTTATTTTAAAAAGTTGAACAAGACTTGGATATTTTCAACAGTAAATTTCATGTTCTAACCCATGAAATCTTTCAAATTATGAAAGAAAATATATAAATAATTTTCGAACATTAAAGATTAATTCCGTTTGGCATTGATTTTTCATGTGTTTTTCATACATCATGATTTTAAAAAAATATATATATTTGTCAAAATTTCAAATCATGATTTATTAAGCCCTAAAAACATATCCGATATATATCCCTTGACCTTTTTCCTTTCAGGTCAGTTTGGTCATATTATAAAAGCCACCATTAGGAGGAAGAAGATAAGGCAAGAATGGAACTATTGTTGACATTACAACCATTGAAGAAGGCACAGCTATTTTGGGTCAAAGTATAAAAATTTTCTCATCTTACATCCAACTTGTGTTTGGTTCCCCACAAAGGTACAAATTACATCAAACATTGTACACGTTTCCACTCATAAAGTTGCGAGTCATGAACCATACGCATTTCTCGTGAAACAAACAAAACCCACTAATTGCTATCTAAACCCACCAATTGCCATCTCTTCAATCTTCAAATTATTTGTTTTCACATGAACCAATACACTACAGAAATCAAAAGACCTCAAAGGAACCAACTATGACTCAAAAACTCCAATAATTGAATCACAGCATGAAAATGTTTCTGCATGGAACTGTAAATCAAGAAGAAAACAACTTCAGAGCTTTTGATATATTATTTATGAATCGAGGAAAAGAATTTCTTAATTTTGCATAACTATTATAACAAAGAATGATTCCCAACTCAATTAGGGGAATGATTGCATCTTCTACAGGAAACTCTTAATCCCTTTGATTTAATTGTATGTCTAATTTAGGCACATGTTTTACATAGTACTCTATGTTAATCTTCCTATTGTTCTCTCATTCATCGACTAGGATTTTGTATTACTGCCTAAACCACTATGCCTCTGCATAGCTACCACCGGCTCACTGCATCTCGGACACCGGAATGATGGAGATGCAGCACATCTTGTTCTAAGACAATAATAACAGTACCTGCCAATGAAAAAAAAAAAAAATTCAGATTTGAAGCACAAAATTGCACTCAATAAGCCAGACCATGAAGGTAATGTGAAGATTGATTTAGAATTTGTTGAGACCATGAAATCAAATCACCAAAAATAATTGTACTGTTTTGTGGTTACTGAACAAATGTAGGGTTAGGATTTATCCTGGGTGATCAAGCCTGTAATTTAGACCAAACCTTGTTCAAAGTAAAAATATATTAAAAACATTAATACTTTATTGATCAAGTGGGTCAGGCCCTATGTAAGGAAATATTTTGGCTCATCTAGAAGGCAGGCCTATGCGGGTTTAGGTCAGGTCAGTCTCAAAGAGTGCCTAGCAAAAAAAAATTTGAATAACGCTGGTACCCTAGCCCACAATTAGATCTACCTATCAGGCTGTCACCATACTTCGCTAGTAGAGCAAGATACTGGCAAAACGGTTTGTGCTACCTAAGCTCTAAGATGGAAGTAGATTCCTAAAAGTTGGAAGTAATCGAGGAGAAGAGGAAAACAACTAGTATACCTGTGCTGACAGGGGAGAGCCAAAAATGGAATGGTTGGAGTCGCTTGGCAAACAGGGCAAGTATCATCATCTGCTGTGGAACTCGAGGATTTATCCTTTGAAAATGGGCTAAGCAACTGTTTAACAGATGATGAGTTAAGAAGAGGAAGAAGCAACAGCAACATCTCCTGCATATCAGACAAAAGCAGTAACTTTAAGCAGTTGCCAAAGAACTCAAAACTCCAAGTCCAAGAAAGCAAAGAGGCAACCAAAATCAACTACTAACTAATGCAAATCCTCTGCAGCTAGAAATAAAATTGATGGTGCAGGTACATGAAGATAAACCTGGATACAGCAGTTAGCCATCTAATTAAAAGAAGCCTTATTCTAGTCATTTCAGGTGAACTCAAAAAGTTTCCATAATAATATCCAGCTAATTTAGTCGGTTTGATTTCAAAAACATAAACTTGTACAAAATTAGAAAACCCAGTTCCATCGTATATATAATTTCCATGCCTCCAATTTCCAACAAGATATAGTTCTTACCTTTGTAGCAAAGGACTAGAACACTTGACCAGAAAGATAATATTCAATAACGACAACTGAGTTCATAAGAGTTGTCCACACCATGATTACAAGGAAGCCCAAGTAAAAGAATAAAATGACTAATGCATAAGACAATTGAGAGGTGGTAGACAAGAAGCATTTCAGTTTCAGGCAATAGCCTTGAACATATTAACCGCGCATCCTAAATGAGTTCCTCAGCAATCTAGGTACAGAACTGACAAATTAGTAAATTAAGATAATAAATAAAGTATTGTAGGAACTGAAATCCTGAATATAGTCATGAAAAACTTGTGCCCCAAAGAGTGCAAGAACTATGGGGAAAGTTCATTCCTATATAACGTAAGAGGGAAAAGAGAGCTCATATTGCATTTCCAATTCCATTTTCCTTGCTCTCTTTCTCTCTCCAAATTATCAGTTAAAAAAAATCATCTGCATAAGCAGAGTCTGTAAATTAAAAGAAATCACTTTGGCAAGTCTGAACAATAAAGAGCATCCCCCAAAGCCTCCCCCTAGCCCCCAGAAATAAGGAAAAAAAAAAGTTATTCAGGAACTGAAAAAACAAGTCCTTTCAGAGTAGCACAAAGATACAAACCCAATAAAACGTGTTACTGAAAGGCATTTCCTCATATCAAGCTTTGAGTCAACATAACAAAATATAAATCACAAGATCAAATGCTTATAGATTCTGGGAATTAAGAATCAATTACCGAAAATTCATTCCACACCAATTGGCGATTCATGTACTCAAAGCTAACAGCTCGGTTCATATTGGGACTTCCATAGACAAGCCTTGCTCTTAAGACTCTTTCAACAATGTTCCTATATCTGCATCAAAACAAGACAGAAAAATGAAGATCCATCAACCCAAATATGTTATCAACTGAATAATCTTTTCATAGTTAATGTACATTTCCAATAATAAATTGTGGAATATAATTACACATCTTTATCAATCAAATAAGCCTGACCAAGAATAGCAGTTATTTAATTTAAATAAGTAATATAAACAAAATGATTGCATTTCCAAACAAGTACTCGTAGAGTCATCCATATACATGCAACAGCAAATGATATCTATAAACTTCGGCAATACCAATTCTTTACTTGGTGTTGGAAATTGTTACTTCTAACAAAGGCTTCCATTTTATTTTCACAGATTAATACCATGTCCAAATTAATCCACAGAGAAGAATGACTTGTGACATTAATTTAGCCTAAACATATGGCTGTTATTTTGTCATCTTAAAATTACACAACAGATCTTCTGCCTCATTGTGAAGCATACAAGATCAACATAATCCCGCTTCCTTTTATATCAAGAATGGGAAGCGATTATTGAATACACATCAATTGTACTCTTTGCCTATTTGATTGTTATTTGTCTACTGAATTGAAACAATATGAGACAAACAAAACTAGTTTACTTTGCGTGGATTGAGTTACACCTAATTTTTCAATAATAGGTAAAAAACATTGATGATCAATTACATAGACAGCCACTATCAGGAGAATTAAGAATGGCCCATCTAATAGAAACTTCAAAATTTGCATGACTTTCTTAAACCATAGATAGATGAGCTACACAGCATTTTTCCAGTAATGCGCATATGACCACTTACATAAAACCCATTTTAACTTTCGTGGCTTAATTTTCACAATAGTTATTCTTCTGAAAAACATTAGATTCATAAACTATTCCAAAAATTACCTTCCTGTGCAAAGAAATATGATTAGGTTGACAAATGAAGCAGCCTTATAAAGTCCCTCAATACGTTGTATCAAAATCCATGCTCGCCGTGCCAGTGGCCTCTGATGAATGGACAAGGCAAATTAGTACCATCAATCCTCCACCAACATTCCCAGGATGAAAAGAAAACTAAATTATAAAATGGGACCTGCTCAGAATCACCCCATCTACGAAAAGCAGAAAATGACTGCAAACGAGCCCAGGCATATTGACCACCAACAGTGGCAATGCAATACCAAATTTTCTGAGCCATGGTAAGTCCAGGTCCTTCCAAACCTGTTCTAACTGTAGGAAAAACAACATGCCAAGCAGAAGTTAAGAAAAGTAGTTCAGGCTGCTAACAGATATAAATGGTTATATTGATGTAATGGAAAACTATCAAAGAACTTGAGATGTCACCACTTAGCTATAATTATTTATCATATTTATGAATTTGCTCAGGTAGAATTCTAAACTAGTCTAAGCCAATCCTTAGGCCTTTTACTCTTTCAAATATTCGAGTGACATAAATCTTTGATTTAATTATATGCAATACACCGATCCATATGTGAAAATGCATTAAAAACTATCCAAAGTATATAGAACATGCATTTAAATTTTCCACAAGGTACCAAAAAAAAAGGTTATACAAGAATGGATAAAATACATAATGAAAGTATTAGAGATAAAGTAGGAGTCCCATCGATTGAAGACAAGATGAAAGAATGGAGATTAAGATGATTTGAGCAAATGAAAAAGAGATTTAGAGAGGCTCCAGTTAGAAAAGTTGGAACACATTATGATCAAAACTAAGAAGAAGACGAAATAAACCTAAATTAACTTGGATGAAAGGAATACAGTACGATTTGGATACATTACAATCATCACAAGACATCGTCCAAAATCATTTGAAATGGAAACAAAGAATCCATGTAGCTGACCCCAATTGATTTTGGGATTAAGACTAAGTTGAGTATCAAAAAAAGGGTTAATCATAGGTTAAATGAAACACATATTTACAAGCGCATGTATAGAACTTATTTAAACAGGTCCATGAGAGAAATGAAAATAATCTACAGCCACTGAATTTGCTAGAGGAGCACTTATCAAGAACAATAGCATTCCATATGAAACATAATAATCTGAAATTAGCAAGGAAAATACTTGAAAACATTTTCCAGTTGAATTATTATCAGACATTTCTATGAAAGAATGGTCAGTCCAGATGCACAGTAACCCACAAGCACAACCACACTCTTCAATACACCTAGAAGCGCATCACTTCACGTGATAAAAATTTTGTGCCATCATCACTTCATGGGATGTTGTAAATAAAACTGAAGTATCCATGACACTTCAGTTATAAGTCTGTAGAAATTACAGTAGAATGGAGGCTGAAACTATCAATCAAAACTAACAGGTAACGCCAGAGGCAATCTTGTAAAGTAACAGCATAAACAGGAAAAGTGCAGACCAGCTTACCTTTTTCTCTGGGTTCCAGTGCACGTTCATCTCTGTACCTCAGATTCATCAAAGCATTACCTGGAGTAGGCTTATCTACCCAAATAGAGAACCTCCAAATGAGAAACTCAAGGAAAGCATCAAGTTCTGACTCATATTGAAATATGATTCCTGGCTAATCCCAATAAATGGAAGAAACAAATTAAATATTGTCTTTCTAATCCCAATAAATGGAAGAAACAAATTAAATATTGTCTTTTGTCACATAAGATCAATAAGTACAATTCCAATTAATTCAAAAATCAACATTATAAATTGGAATAACTTAAATACCTTCATTAGAGAGAAGACCTTCACTAATTGCTCTTTTAACATAGCTGACATTTCAATATCCAATCTTGCAGCATCAAATTGATTAACTCTAGATATTGAAATTGGTATTGATGACTGCCAAAGTAATCAACATATTAAAAACAATTCACAACGTCAAGAAAAAAAATTACTTGCACATAGGCGCAGCTTGAAATCTTCACCAAACCATAACCAGATAAAAGAAAAAAATTAATTCGCTCCACATAATAGCACAGAAACTAAAGACGTTCAAAATTATAGAAATTGGATGCTTGCCCTTGAGCAATTGAAATTTGCTCGGGAAAATTTTGGGCAAAAAATAGTTTCCGGAATAATCTTTCTCTAAGAACTTTTTAACCCTGCAATACCTCAGCTTATGAGGGCAACACAACATTTACCTCCGTAACCAAAAATATTTGTTGGTGGAAATAGGGAACAATTCATTCATATATTCAACAACACAAACCTAAAGTTCATAACTTTTTACCCATTAATAAAATAAAGATACATCTCCTTCAACAGAGATTGATTTTCTCAAGAGTGTAAAAAAGAAAAAAAGCATAAATTATCAGCAAGAACAGGAAAACAAGTAAAAGGGGAGAAGAAAAGCCCTAATTAACCATTAATTGCAAGATTAATAATTAAAAAAGGAACTAACTTGAATAACAAATAAAAAAGGTGTACCTGGTGAGAGAGGGCGAGAGATTGCCATTGAGGAAGCAATTTTTGGTAAGTATAAACCCAGGCATCTTGTGGTGGCGGTGAAGTATCGGCAGTAGTCATTGTTAAAGAAGGTGTAATTGGTGATAAGGTTGTGAGATTGCAAGGGTTTACAGAGAGATGATGATGATGCTCAGCAAGTAGTTGCTATGTACAGCGGCTGAGGGCCAGCCTAGTGGTGGTAAAAACTAAGAAGAGCCCATCTTTATTGGAAATTTGTTTTAAACAAAGGGGAGATGACAAGGGTATTTTGGTCTTATTACCACCCTTTTTCCCTGAAAATGTAATACGATTTTTTGAAGTTGTAAACTCGCGTCAGCACAGAAACATTCTATTCCCATGTTAGACAAAACCATACCTCAGATCTAAAGAGGACTTTAGTAACTTATTTTTGAGCATTCATTATACATATATGAATCTATGTTCAATTTTATTCAAAATAATAAAATATGTTGGCTAACAGATTGAAGATAAAATCTTTTACCTAAACCTAAAATAATTTAATTAAATCACAATGTTTGCTTCAATTATGAGAACCTAATAATAATAAAAGGAATAAAGCTTGTAGGTTTGGTGGTTATTAGGGTTCTAAGGGTGGGTTTTGGAGAGAAGAGAGTGGTGGAAGAGGAGGATAGGGCGGAGATAAGACGCGGTGGTTTATTATTTAATTATCTACCAAGTTATAAAAATACCTTTTTACCCCTGAGAGTAGATTTGAAAAGACAATTTTATCCTTGCCCCAGAAATTGGAAAATTTGAAAAAAACATTAGACGTCGACAGCAGGATTCGAACCTGCGCAGGCATAGCCCAACAGATTTCGAGTCTGTCTCCTTAACCACTCGGACATATCGACATTGATTGCATAATCCTTTCATATTATTTTATATAAAGCTATTTAAAATTCAATTCAGCTCTTTTTTATTCCTGGAAAATTCTTATAGGGAAATGATGGATTGAAATTTTTCAAAATTTACATTCAAATAAAAGGAAAAAGTAAAAGAAATTTAAACAGATATTTGGATTGTTCATTGATTTTTATTTGATTATTTGAGTTAGTTTTAGTGTATTTTTATATAGTTGGTGTAAATGAAAATTTGAAGTATAAAGAAAAGGGGGGGCCTCTAATAGGCCTAGTGGGCAGTGGGAAAACTGCTTTTCCTCAAATAGATACTTACCTGGGCCCATCATAGTGGGCAGCCATTAATCTAGGGTACATAGCTGACCTTCCAAACAATGAGTTTCAAGTCCAAGCCCTATTAGAAACCACAAATTCCATGAACCAAACAAAATATAAAAATTAAAGAGAGCAATCTGATTACTGGCACAAATACAATTCAAATTGCAGTCCATATACGTTAAAAACCTATGAGGTATACATACATTACTTATTTGCAATAATATATAAATGCATTGATATAATTATTCTTATAAAAATTAATGACAGTATTCTATTTGATGTCACAGTGTCCTCATTTAAATTATGCAACTCAGTTGTTCAATGAGTCGAGAGGGGCGGAACTAGAACTTTATATTTAGAGAGTCAAATTTTATATATTATCTGAAAGTGCTAAGATTGAAGAAATTTAAACAATCATTAAAACTGCTCAAGATTAAAATTAAGTCACTCAATTATGAAAAAAAAAATTATTTATTATTAAATTATTTCGATCATCTATATAATATAAAGAACAAAAGCTAATTTATATACTGTCAACTAAGCACACAAGATTGCTATTCGTGACTTTACAAAAATATCTCTACTAATTATATATCACTACAATCAAACTAAAGGTGTTTAATCAACTTACCTCTAATTATAAATACGAACAAAGCTATTGGACCAATTAATAATAGAAAAATCATGACTTTATCATTATAGTGGGGGGCTAGTTTTCTTATCAATGTGCTCTTATTTTTGTTTTGGGGGACTATTTTTTATTATTATGGACTCATTTGGAAAAAAATATATATATACATATATGAGCTTTTTTTAAGTTGCGGGGGCGGGGGGGGGCGCGGGGCGGGAGCCCCTGCATCAATGCAGGTGGCTCCGCCCATGAAGGAGAGTATTTTTCCATTCCTTTAAACCAAACTTATCATCTGAAAAATGGGTTCCATTTCCACTAGAATTTTACTCTTCATGTCTGTTAATCTGAGCTTTGAATATAGGCATATGTTTTTTCACTTTACCCAGAAGTAGAAGTAGCACTCTCTATCTATGGGACATCAAAGCTGCAATTAATTTGGCCCCCAGCTCATTAATTCAATTGCACTATGCTAATACATCTTTCAACTGGGCAATAACTCTCTTATTCATCAATGTTCAAAAAATAAAAAATTTTACTTTAAGCCGTTCACACCTAGGTATAATGGATCAACCATACTTCCGAAACTGGCTTTAGGAGTTATTAATTCAATATTTATTAATAATTGAATTTATAATAAGTTAGACTAATTTTAACATTAGTTGATTTAAATAATTTTATACTCCGTTTGTTTTAATTATTTATAATAACTGTAAATTATTAGTTGTAGCTGATATCTGTTAATATGTTTAATAATTATTAAATATAAATATTAATATTTACCTTTTCATTTAAAAAAAATAAAAATTTTAAAAAAAATCAAATTAAAATTTTTATAAATCACAACTATTTAATTATCTAATAATTAACAATTATCACTAATCAAATAAATTTAATGCAACTGTTTTTAAAAATCTTACCAAACAATCAGTATGATATTTTTTCTCATATTGTTTCATTTTTCTTATTCATAATTAATGTGTAACTTCCCACATCTTATAATCAAACAAAATCCAACATGTTTGAATTGATTGGTAGCTAAATTTTCCTTTTGAAATGTGATTGATAATCCTATAGGTTATAGAACTTTGTACTAATGAACTTTTTCTCACACCCTCTCTTTAATTTGTCTTTTTTATCTTGGCACTTTTCACCTGCTTAAAGATTCCAACGATTAGCTTCATCCAATCCCATCACCAAATTTTAATTTTAATTAAATAATGGAAAAGATAGGCATAAATATAAGTATATTTTTGTTTTAATCTTGTCAAGTAAAAGTAGTAGAAACTTAAAATTCTATCTCTAAAATGATTAGAATTGGGGTGGGGTTGAGCCTTTAATGATTTGTGTTACCACAAAATTAATATAATGCACTCAATGAACATCACCCTAGCTTCTTTATTTTATTTTATTTTCCTCCAATCAAAACTGCACAGAAATTTAAATGTATCTGCAAATTTATTAGATGCTCAATGGTTTGGTGGATTTGGACCACAAGTCAATAAACATATAAAATTGATGAATTCAACTATACAAAATGAGATATGATATAAATAAATACATATATTATCTTGTTTTATATTTATCATTAACATACTATATCACTATTAGGATATAGATAATATATAATGATTTGACAGTGTAATCAAGATTTTATTTGTGGTTTAGTTTTTCCAATATATAAATGCCATAACTTACATTCTTAATATGATATGATTAGGTTCATATCGTTATCAATTAAAGATTTTAAGGAATTAAACATAAATTTTCATTTAAAAGTTCGAACTGTATATTATTATTTCTTTGATGAACCTTTTCTGATGATGATTGATTTGATATTGTGGTATGGATATATATGATCAATACTTCAAAGCTGCAGGATCTTGAATTCTCCTGTTCTACTCTGGTTAATAATATACTTAAAATCCAGAAATTTTATGGTATATAACAATAGAAAAATTTTCTAATTTAATATTTTTGCAGATACAAGTCAATTTCCATTTTCCATCATGAACTCCAATACCAATGGCAC
Organism: Aleurites moluccanus; assembly: GCA_948193065.1. NCBI lineage: Eukaryota > Viridiplantae > Streptophyta > Magnoliopsida > Malpighiales > Euphorbiaceae > Aleurites > Aleurites moluccanus. Next base: position 64,281 of record CANXYC010777609.1, on the reverse strand, counting down.
TTAAATCAACGTTGGAAAACCAACAATTTCAAAGTGATCTGCAGCTCAATTTCCAACATTGTTTGATTGACTTTTAAGAAATAATATCATGACAAAATTGATCTTCTTCAACCATATAGGGCTTCTGATATCATTTCAACTTTTGAACTTCTTTTTTTCTTTTCTTTTTTATTTTTGCAGATTAAAAAGATTCCCATATAAAAACACCCCCCACTAATAAGAATTCTCACATATTTTCTTGATAAAATTAGTTATTTCCTTAAAAGGGTTAATGTTACAAACTATTAATCCTTGATTGGTAAGAGATTATGCTCCTCTTCTTATAGACCTGTTTTAATCCTCAAAGCTAGATCATAAATAAGAAATTTTCCTCATATACTAATTTCCCTACTATCAGAGTGAATGGTTCGCTCCTTTAATTAAGTCAGGTAGGGAAAATTTAATACAATGCATAAAAATTAACTCATTATACCACTTTATAGCTAAATCAAAATAATGATAATAATAATAATAAAGGCTGACTACTTCTTTATCAAAATTAGATGTAGTTGTAGTCAAATAATTTGGGCTGCCACTAAGAAAAATGAAAAGACAATATAAACCCTACATATGGAATCAAATTAATTATATAAAGGTGAAAATTGCTTGTGGGTGACATAAATAATTATGTTGTAGTTAATTGTAACATAATATATTATGCTTAATAATTTTGCATCATTTCTTTAATACTAATAAGTATAGAATTCGAAATTCACTTTGAATCAAATTTATCAAAATATATATATATTCGCATCATTACAAAAAAAAAAAAAAAAAAAAAAAAAAACACACTTTTGGAATTTGTTGATCACTTGTGCAATAATGTAGTGTAGGACTATTGCAATTTAATATTTTATCTAACTTAGACACACTGCAGCTATTATATATTCTGTGCTGCAGTCATGGAGTGTGATGATAAAAGATAATGCATGGCATGCCAATGAAATTATACATTCAGTAACTAGTTCAGTACTATTAGGTTCCCATCATTATCTTTGAACATTAATGACTAGTCATATATAAACATATGTTCAATTCTAAGTATACTATAACTTGTGCTTTACGAAATTGATAACAGGTTGTTAATCACTTACTTTCAACATTAATTGATTAACCACACCAAAGGACCAAATTAATCACTTCATTTCATAAAAAGCTATCTATCTTTAGCCTGCAATTAAAATCCTTTTTTTTTTTTAATTAAGACACTACAATAAATCATATATTTTTGTAACAATTAAAATTATCATAAATATTTAAAAGTTATCACAAAAAAAATATTTGATAACAAGAAATTGTAGTTAATAAGTCCGTGCCTAAAAGTCATTGTAATTTGTCACAAATAAAATTAAGTTAATGGTAATAATTAAATTATCACATAAGTAACAAAAAAAGTTTGAGTTGTCACTTATATAATTTTATTAACACAAATATACAAGTAATCAAAGTTAAATATATTAGTAATTAAGGTTAAATATCATGACAAATGATAATTGTTGACGATATTTATTATTACGAAAATAAAAATTATCACTTAAGTTAATTATCGTGATAATATTTAATTATCATATTATTATATTTTAAAAATAAATATAATTATTATAAATTAGATAAACATATATATGTATCATGTATTTTAAATTTGCATATAAGAAAAAAAAATAGTATTGAGAGAACCAATGAATTGTTATATATTGATTGATATAATAAAAGTAATAATTTCTAAATATATACAACTTTTAAAAAATACAATAATAATTATTACAAAATGATGAGAAAAACAATATAAATCTAAATTAAATTAAGTTGCAAATCTTTACATTATTGAAAAAAAAAAACTTAAATATAAAATCATAAATTACAGATAATCTTGATTCATAATTGTAAATAATTAAGAGATCTCATCCAATCTCATACTAGAAAAAACAATAACATACTTTAGAATAAAAATATAACTTACAAATTTGAAATTTATAAAATTCAAATTCATATTTTATATTAACAATATTTAAATTTATTCTTTAGGTTCATATGAAATTCAATAAAGAATGTTTTATCAAAAAAAAATCAATAAAGAATTAATAACTTTAAAACTTATAAATTAATGAATCTCACTATATAATTCTTGTGAAACAAATTAAAATCCCTTTAATAATATCTCTGTAATTTTTCTCCTCTTTCTTGTTTTTCTTTGCTTTTTATAAATATAAGACAAGCAAGTTTTTATAAATTACAGTTAATCAACGTGTTGCTGTTAAAATTTAATGATCGTTATCAATATATTATGAAATTTTAAATTACCTCCAGTTAGTATGTCACAGACACAGAGTCAAAATATAATTATCATTACCGAAATTGTTACGAATTTACTTAACAAAATAATGATAGTTTCAGTCCTGTATCTGGTATTATAGTTGCATGCAACTCCCTGTTATAATTAAAACAAGATTATTATATTATATTTAAAACCATGCATAATGATAAGTTAACGGAAGTTAGATCAAATGTTGAGTTAGGCATGACAGCTTAGAATTTATTGGTTACATTTGGATTTTGCTAGAAATGCTTCTCAAGGTAGCTAAAAGGACCTACCATTATCGTTGTCTGGAGTGAGGTCTCACTAGTGAGAGGTGAGTAGTGACCCCAATATTCATGCAACCTTAAATTGAATGATATTTATGGAATGTGGAATTGGACCTCACCAATAATGCAATTTTATCTCTAATATATATTACCATTGCCCATTTGCCCGACCAATTTATATATATAGACCAAAAGCACATGGAGGAGGATTATAAAGCTTGTGGGATTAGAGAGGATGCTGACCATTGGGGGACCAAAAGGCTAACCCAGTTAGATGAACCAGATTAAAGTTTCATTTAGTTTAACTATTTGTATTAACCGGTAGCTATTAGCTGTTATTGATAGCTATTAACTAATAACTGATAGTTGTTATTTAATAGCTGATAGTTGTTACTTAATAGCTGATTGTTATAGGTATTTAGTAAATTTATTATTAGTTATTAATTGTTAATATATTTAATGACTATTAAGGATAAATATTAATATTTATTTTTTATTTAAATCTTATTTTTAAAAAGATAATTTAATCTTTTTTATTTAAAAAAATTGTAACTTTTTGAAAAAATTTTAAATTGAAACTCTAAGATGTAACTGTTGAAAATAAAAAACTAACAACTGAATAAAATTTTTTTACCAAATACCTACTAATTAACTTGGAATTTCCCAACATTTCCTAATTTGATGAGTTAGGTAATTGATTTCCATGACTTGACTATTTATTTATCTATTTGCATAAATTTATAAAGAAGATATGAATTTAATGTAATTATTGTTTCATTTTACTACTTTCTTTCCAAAATGTTTGACTCCTTTTTTTATACAAAGATTAAGAATACAATAAATAAATAAAATGATATTTTTCCTTTTATAGCATTGATAGTATATAAATTTGTTGTTAAGTTTTAGTTTTATCAGCATGTATTTTAATGATATGTAATTAAAATTGTTAATCTCAATATTTATTGTAGTGATGATCCAATGAGTTATTATTAGTTCTTTATATTTTATTATATTACATTTAATCACATCATCTAGTTCTTTAAGAATCACAGCAAGTAATTAACAAGCTTAGATAATATATTGCTTGTTATGCTTCAAGATTAAAGCCTTAATTGATTGGAATACGTTCCGTTAGCCTTAGGGTTTTCTATGGCAAAATGGTGTAGGGAAGTGGCCGTGCAGCAATTAATAGAGAAACAACTTGTGGGTGTTTAATAAAAAATTTTGCTGCAGTTATTAGTTTTTTTGTTCCTAACAGCTGCATTATATCCATTTAATTATTGATAACTATTAACTATTAGATAGTTAAAAAATAATAATTTATAAAAATTTAATCTAAATTTTTTTAAAAAAAAAATTATTGCTTTTTAAAGTTGAAAAATAAAATTATTCTTTAAAAATAATATTTTTATATTTATTCATTATAATCATTAAATATATTAACAGCTAATAATTAATAATAATTTTACTAAATACTTAAAACAGTTTATTAGGTAATAATCACATCAACTATCAACTAACAGTTATTACTAATAATTAAATCAAAATATATTTTTTAAAAGTTTGGATTAACAAGGGTAGTTCTAACTTTTTTTTTCTTTCGATTAAATCATGGCTATAGATAACATGTAAAAATACTATATAGTAAAGGAGTAAGTTTTTGCGTCTACGAAATAATTTAATAAAATAAAAAATAATATCAATATATTTTTATTGAATAAAAAATAAATAAAAGAATAATATGTGAAAATACTACAGCAATTGTTGCCACCTTCAATAGTCGCAATCAAATAAGGTCCTTTTGTTCCTTTTTCTTTTATGAATGGAGCTACTGTATCATTGATTCAATTGTGTTAGTTATCTACTAGTTGATAAATTAATTAATAATGTCGCAATTGATAGTAGTTAGGTGTACTCTCTCTTGCCAATAACCCCATCTCAACTATCCATATAGATAGAATTTTACAATCATCAATAGACTACTTGTGTTATATTATTGTAGAAAGTCTGATATTTTTAAGAATTTTCAATATATATGCTAAGAAAATCTAAAATTTTAATACAAAAATGGGTATGGTGATGAAATTGTGACACGTGAGACATCACATAGCAGCCCTTGTAATAGTAATACATAGCTAGGAATTTCAAATAAGTTTCATATGCATAGGAAAAATAAGGTATGATTGTTCATTGACAGAATCAATTCAGAAGAAAGCAATACATAATTTAGTAAGATAGTGGCCTGCCATTCCACACCAATGGCTTTATAAAGACTTTGAGAGCCGCTAATTGACATTAATGAGTTCACTTAGGAGAAGAAAATTCTTCTTCTCAATATCAAAACTATGCATATGTGGGCCAACAAAATATGTTAATTAATAATAACAATTAGAAATTATTAGATAGGATGAGCGCATACCCTCTTACTCATATAAGATATAATTAAAATGAAAATATAATTATGTGGATTCATTTTTATATGAGTAAAAAAAATATATTTTTATTTTATTGAATAATTTTTCTTTTTGTTAATTTCAACAAAATATTACACTTAAAATATTAATAATAAATAAATTATACATCTATTAATAATATTTAATTACAATATCAATTTTTTAAATAAAATTCAAACTCAAAATTAATTAAAATTAAAAAAATTAAACACTTTATATAATTTGGTTAAGCCATCGAATTAATATCAAAAAGAATTAGAATGTATGAAAATAATATATAATTTTTGTAAGAAAAACATTAATAATAATAATAAAGAACACATCATTTTCACTCTTATTGATACGCAAGTGAGAAAAATGTTAAATTAAAGAAAGCATTAAGCAAACAGAATTTTCTTTTTGAAGAACAACTTTGTTGAACTTGAATCTTTCCTTCTCTTTTTTTTTTTTTTTAAGTTCACCATTTGGCCTTTGCTTATCAGCTTAGCAACTTGTACTCACTGTAGAGGCAAGTAGGTCCCACTCTTTCACAATAAATAAATAAACATATGTTTTATCAAAATATTAAAATGTAAATATATATTCATGCATGCGCAATTTAGACAATCCGGGAATTATTTGGATTTTTTTTCTTGTCCAATATAAGTTATAAAATTATAACAGTTGTAATTCATCATATAGTAATATTTTTATAAATTAATATTATAAAAATTCATAAATTTTATTAATTAAAAAATATTAATCAATCAAATATTATTCTATTAACTTAAATTGAACCTAAAAAATTATTATATAATAAAAATTATAAATTTATAAAATTTTTACTTTATATAAATTATATATCATTTCTTTTGAAAAAAATTAAAAATTGGCTTGAAATCGAATCGTGACTATATTTAATAAGCATCTTAAAAATAAAAAAGAAAAATAATTAAAAAAGTTTAAAAAAAATTGAAATTTTGTTTTTTATTTTTTTTTTTTCCCTTTTGAGGTGATAATAACAAATACTGTTTCTTTAATTTTAGTTTTTATTGAGTACGTGTTGACCACACTTGACCTCTCGTAGTCTCGTAGGACCCATATAGTGGCAGGCACAATTGCCTCTTGGACCCACTTCTTCTTAAGAGGGACCCCAGCATCTATGTCCATTTGTATGGATTATTGTCAAACATTGCGGCGACGAAGAAAGGAATATTAAAAATTTGTAGTTATATAATTAATTTTATATATCGGGTAATATTATTTCTAATATTAATAGCATGTAGATCTTATGTTAAATAATATTTATCATATTAATTAATTAATTAATTTTAAATTAATAATACTATAGCTATGTTTGAAATTTTTAATTTATATGTTTAAATTTCAATCAAAATATAATTAAAAAAATCTTAAAGCAATACTCATCACTGAATGAAAGTATCCTCATAGATTTCCTCAAAAAAAAATTTGTAGCTTAATTTAAATGGCTCAAGAAGGGTAAAGGTTGGAAATTGCAAAAAAAAAAAAAAAAATCAATAATTTTTATTTCCTTAAGAAAAAATAAAATAACTTATAATAATGACTGCACCGATAAAAAACACATGGAATAAAAGAGTATTTAATAGGCATATGCCTAATTTATATTAAAGAAAAATAAATAACTAAAATTCTAATTAACCCAATTATATCATACTCTTAATGGGTAAAACAAATAAAAAAACAGTATATTGAATCAAAATGACTATAAAAAAAATGGAAAAAATATGTAAATATGACCCTCGTCTCTCATATATATTCAAAATAATACATTGCTCCTTTTTATTTTTAAAGACATAAAAAAATATATTTTTTTATAATAAAAATTTATTATGATACGGCATACGGTCTTTTTCCTTAACAAAATAAATTTTAACTAAACTTTTTTAATAATAACTAGCTAGTTAATTTGTATATGTTTTGCATGTTATTCACATTAAATATAGAAGCAAATAATCTAATTATATATATAATCAAGATATAAACACTATAATTATAAACAAAAATGAATCAAATGTAATAAATTTGGATAGGGTGAGATAAAAAAAAAATATAATAACATGGATAGAGAGAGATCCTCTTAGCATATTAAATTAAAAATATTTACTTTTTAAGTAATTAAAAAGTTTTACCCTTTAAAATTATATATATAAAAAAGTTGAAATTATGGTTCAAGAAAATTAAAAATAAAATTAAGTGATAAACAATAATAAAAAAAATAACAAAAAAAAATTATGTTGTATGTATAAAATGAATGACTCTCGTAATTATTTTACATGGAAATTATAAGATGCTATTAATTATTATTTATTGCATTAATTTATATATATAAAAAATTTCCATCTTATTATTTCTATTGAGTCATTTAAGATATGATTCAATTTGAGCTACCCAGCACTACTCTTCTAAAAAAAATAAATAAATAAAAGAAATTAATATATAGCTAACACACTAAGTATAAACCACAAATTCTAGAGATAAATATTAGTGAACAATTAAAAACTTTTTTTTTAGAACCATAAATATTTTTGTCAATAATAAAAACGTGTCATTTTTCATTAAAAAGAAAAAGAAAAACGTGCCACTTTAAAAATTAAAAAGAAAAATCTTCACAAACTCAAAACGTGTGTGGCATATATAAAAACTATAGGACATAAGTTTTGACTCTTATCTCTAATATACTGCCATGACTACGTTACATATCAATGATTCTTAATATATATAGTGCATGATTGTTAAGTTGATGTAAAAAATTAAATTTAAGAGAAATAAATGAAAATTTTTCTATAAATTATACGTTAAATTCATGTAAAATAATGAATTTTGATAGATAAAATAATTTTTTTTTTAATTGAGATGGTATCGCTGTGCTCCTGTAAAAATAAAAGAATATAGATAATTATAATTTTGTAATTTTAATAGACATATGATAATTATAATTTTTTAATTTTAATTGATAAAATATTATTATAAATTTTATAATTCTAATAAACAAAACTCATGGTAAATAAAAAATAAAAATTCAGGAGTTTTAATAGACAAAATATTATTAATTTGGAAGGTTGGGATGAGTAGCTAATTTATAATGTGAAAGTCAATTTTAACAATTAGAAATTAAGTAGTTACTTTCTTTAATTCTCTTTATCCATCATTGTATAGAAAATAGAGGTAAAGAAATAAACTTATTGCAAAGTGGGACAGTGACCTTAATTGGTTAATCTTTGTATGTTTATTTATAGCAAAAAAAGTAATTAATGTTATGTCCATCGAGTATGAAATGCACGATTAATTTATATCTAAGCATATATAATAGAGAGTATATATAGCCGCATGGAGGGACCAAATCTTATTCTTAAAGTGCTAATCCAATATATATATTGGGGTGGGAGACAACTGGATCATTCAAGAGGCTTGCTTTGCATATATATAATTTAATTTTATAGCCATATATAATTCTGTTTGTTCTAAAATATACTTCAAATTGATTTAAATGCATTTGGAACTATTGAAGAAAGCTTATTTTATTGATTTTTCTAATAAGTACTTTAAATGGTCAAAACCATTTGTTTAAAATAATTATTTCAATTAAAATATAGTTATAAATAATTATTTAAAAAAATATAATAAATTAATATAAAAATAAGTTTAATAAAAAAAATAAAATTTTAATAGAATTGTATTTCGTTATAATCACTACCATCCTAATTAATAATAGATTATAATCTTTATTTACACTTATTTATTTTATTTTTAAATTTAATTATTTAATATCGTTTGAATTTTTTATTTTAAAGGGTGGTATTTTATATATGAAATATGAAGCTGGCTAGTGTTGCATTAAGGATAGTGATGTATGTTAGAAGAAGGAATAAAGGGCGACAACAATAAGATTCTCAACAATTTAAAATATCGAAAGAGATTCAAAGGATTCTCTGGTTCTGTAAATTTTAACCCTTCTAAGGGGAGAATTTGGTATCGAGTTTTTAATATTGAGATAATCAGTTGTGTTTTTTTAGTATTTTGATAAAATAGATGATTAAAATATAAAAAAAAAATTAAAAAGAGCATCAAATTAATAAAATAAAAATTATTATATTTTTTTTTCTAAATTATTACTATTAATCACTCTAATTAAAATATTTTTAACCTGCAAGAAGAATTTGGTTTATGTTTAGATTAGAATCATAAATTCTATAATTTTTAATTTCATGAATTTGAATTAATTTCATAAATTTTAAATATTTTCAATCCAAATTTAGTCTATATGTCATTTAAAAAATTAATTTGGGCTAGGATCTCTACTTTCATAATAATAAAAAAAAAAACAAAACAAATGGGTGGACATGAAAGGCCTTGTTATTAGAGGTGGTATGAAGAATAATATGTGGATAATTGCAAGCCTGAAATAGTTACTAGTGTTGAATGAAAACATTTTGACAACACAGGAAAAGCTTCATTTTTTAGAAGAGAGGCTGGCATCAATGTCTTAGAATTGACCCTTCCTGATATTTAAGAATCTACATCCCTTTTTTTTTCTAATTTCATTTTCATTTTATTTTAGATTACAACATTAGTCCAATAAGTTAATTTCATCTAATATTAAATTTCATGGATTTGTTTTGATATTAAGTGGTTGTTTAAACAAATAAAAAATTAGAAGTTAAACTACAGCGTTTTAACTTTTAAATATCAACTAGTTGACAACCTCTTTTTCGTTATCATCAAAAAATATTTTTTAATTATTTTTTCCAGAAGATTTTTAATTTTGATATGTTATAATATATTTATTAATGGGTACTCTCATTTATATTTTTTATTTTTACATATTAATATAAAAATTCGAATTTTAATCATAATATTCAATAAAAAAAGATTTATTTGCTTATTTATAGTGTTATTTTTTTATTTAATTTATTTAAATAAATTTAATTATATGAAGAAATAAATAAAATTTATTTTATTTAAATTTATTATATTAAAAAATAAATATATATTTTTTTTTAAATTCTTAAACTTTTATATTTCATCAATAGTTAATCTTTGATAATTAACTGAACCAAAACGCTTTAAGAATCCGTTTCGGGATAAAAATTTTAAATTGGAATTGAGAATTTTAATTCTGAAAAATTAAAATTGTATTGAAATTATAATTTATATATTTGTTTCATACAAAAATTTGAAATTAGAATTAGAATTAAATAAAAAATTATAATGATGAAAGTGACGGCGATAATGATTATGACATTAGGGTGGTGGTGATGATGATCCACCATCGTTGTGGTAACAGTGATGGACTATTATCGCTGACGGTGGTATGAGGGATAATAGTAGTGGTGGTGATGAGAGAGGAAATAATAGTGATGATTGTAGAATTATAATTTTTCAAAGTTAAAAATAAAATTATAAAATTATTTTTTTAATTATATTATAATTTTATAAAATTATAAATAAAATTCTAATAATAAAAAATTTTAATTTTAATTATAATTATAATTTTAGACTCTCCAAAATGAATCCTAAGTCAAGATAACACTGCTTATTATGTTCTATAAGGTATATATTATATTATCTTAACAATGCTTTCTTAGTTCATCAAGTAACATATGGTCAAACACGCATGATATTTCAAGAGATTTAGTTAATTAATTATAAAGAATTAAGAACCTAAACATGGTTAAAATGGGTTAATTTGATCAAATAATTTACAGTTTGGATGGTATATTTCTTTTTGTATATTATTTTTTATTTTATATTTTAGGATTATATCTCTTATTTTTTTTAAAATACTTTAATAATAAATATTTTTTAATAAATAATATAATATATAAAAAATAAATATGAAATAGTAAAAGATAAACGTAAAGACATAAATGATTTGAATTAAATAATTTATAAGTGATTTTTTTTTTATTAAGCATGCTTACATTGGGATTTTGTTAAAAGTTGATTGGATGTTTCAGATAACACTTTTTTGAGTGGATGAGACAGCATCTCATGTATGAAGATTATGCATTTTATTTAACTCATATTAAATCCAAAAAAGCTGATTTTTCACATTTTTTTTTTAAATTCTTCTACTTCATTGTTCAACTATTAATATCATGTTCTTATAGAAGCAGCCTGGCTCTCCTGCAATCAACAAATTAATAATAATGATGATGTGTACCTACCAAAATGCCACTAGTTGGCGGCTTCTCCTCTGATGCAATGTACTAAACATCCAATAAATAAATTAAAAAAAATATATGATTATAATTTCTGAATGTTATGTAATGTTATAAATAAATAAATAAACCACTCAGCACATTTTCTTTTACTATTTACAGTTCTTTTTGTTCTTTTCTCAAACATCAATTTTCTAATATTTAATTATTTTTCTCTTTTATTTTTAGGCTATTTATTTATTTTTAAAATAAATCTGACTTACACTTGTATATATACTCATATACAGGAACAAAATGATAAAATTTTATTAGAAGGCGCCAAAATTAATATAATAATAAATTAAAATATTTTAAAAACATTAATAAAAAAAATTAAAAAATTATCACATACATATATTTTAAAGATTTTAGGAGAGATCGTGACTTCTTTTAGTTTCCTTAATTACAGTCCTGTTCATGCAATGTTATAATAAGTGTTTTTTTACTTCATATAAAAATAGACATATGAATTATTAATTAAATATATTTTTAATTATTGATTTAAATATATGAAATAAGTATATATTTATGACATGTAAAAGATTTATTTGTTTATAGGTAAAAATAAAACTTAATTTCTATTATTTTTAGAAATAAAAATAAATTGAAAGAGAGTTTAATGATATTATTTAAGTTCTATTTATGCATGGATAACAATATCTCAAAATATATTTACTTTATGCAATAAAACAATATTATTTTTTCAAAGAAAAAAGTGTTATCATTAATTAATCAAAATGTAATTTTAAAAGAAAATTTATTTTTCAAATTTCAAATGTTAAATGTATGTTTTCTTTTTGAAAGCTCATATTCATATTGGACTTAAAATTAAATTTAAAATTAAATCAAATCAATTCACAAAAAATAAAACTTTTTTCGTATATATATTTTTATTTATAAAATTTAAATTTAAAATTTTATTTAAAGGGACTAAACTCGTTATTATTAAAATCATTGATATATATATATATTTAGGGGACATGTATTGGTATGTTAAATGTATGTTTAATAGACAATGTTTTCATTTTCTTTTAAAAAAAAAAGGGAGAATTTGTAAAAGAAAAATAAAAGGGTGGAAATAGCAAAGACAAGAGTGGAAAAGGGAGTAAAGAAGAGGTTTGAAAGTTTTACGTTTAGGGAGACCAACGGTAAACTGAATGGTCAATTTACCGCTTTACTAGACCGTTTAAAACAAAGGGGTCAATGACCCAATCATGACGGGTTTACTTCCGTCAACCCAACAACGAAACGCCGTTATGTCCCCTAACTACCAAATGTGATGACGTGGGAGAATCGTAAGCGATGTATTGACATACTTGGTTATTAACCGTTGGATCTGTTGTGCGTGGTTTCTACTTTTGGATTACGCACAATAATTACGATAAGATACAGGCGTGGTAATAAAAGATTCACCGCCCGACATAATTAACAATAAAAAAAGAAATTCATCCGACACTTCACTGACCCATTCAGTAAAAACATGAAAAGTTAAAATAAATCACAAAATCACTCCTTCGATTTCTTTTTTATTTCAAAAGAAAAAATAGTGAAAAAAAAAACCTTAAAAATACAAAATTTATTATCCCATTCCCACCTTGAAATGGCCTTTTCAGTTTTCACTTTCCTCTGGTGCTCTGATTGTTTTATGTCAGCTTTCCAGCAATTTCCCATATTACAGATACACACACGAACAGAACATATTTATGTATAATCATGAAAAAGGAAATTAAAGAAATAATAATAATAATAATAAAAAGAAAAGAAAAATGAGTGAAAATCTTGAAATAAGGAAAAAATAAGAAAGTTATCATCACAGGGATCTGAAATTTTGTCACAGCATTTGATATTTGGACACACACATTCATGTTCGTTCCATCACTGTCTGCTTTCTGTTTCTGTCTATGCACTTTTCTTTTTATATTCTCATTAATTTCTTCTTTTTCTATTAGTAAATGAATAATAATGAGGCAGTAATAAAGTAAAAACATAAAAAAAACTCGAGTAAAAAGTTGCCGGAAGATACCCAGTGAGCTGTCGGTGGACTTAGCTCTGATATATGTATATATTGTGTCAAAGAAAGTGTAATGATAAAAGCAAACCTTGAATTATTAGATGGGAGATGGGAAAGTTTATAGCATTAGAAACTTCATTTGCTAGTTTGATTCAAGTGGTAAAACAGTAAAAAGAAATATAAAAGAAATTTATGGGTGAACTATTAGAAACTAATTGTTGGACATTTGAAGTTTTCAATGGCTAACCCATTGAATAATGGATTTAAAATTATAACTCAAAACATTCAAAGAAGGAATTGATTTCTTTAGGTAAATTTCTTTTTCGAGTTTAGAAATACATCTTGTATAATATAATATTGCTTTTGATGATCAAAATTTAAGAATAAAGTGTATCAATCAAATTATTTTTAATAGTTTTTATATAATTCAAATCGTTTTCATATATATTATCTTATGAATTAAAAAAATTTATATATGTACTATTATTTTTATTAATTAATTTCTCAAATTAAAAATTTTAATACTCAAATGTGGTTTACCCGATAGTGTTAAAAAGATATTTAAGTGGTCAAAACAATGTTTTAAATGGTTTGAATTTATAAAGAGCTGGATTTGGTTAAAAATAAGAATAAAGTTCATATGATATGTATGGGTGGGAATTAAGAAACTGTAGAACTGAACTGGATAAGCATTAATTCAATTCTAAAGTGATATTGCCTTTTAACTTTGTGGTGATATGCTGGTAAGGAAAAAAAAAAAAAGTTTTGAACCCAAAGAAAAAAGGGTTAATTTTCTTTTTCTCTTTTTTTTTAACACAAATTAAATAAATTTGTATGTATAAATGAAAAGCTAAGTTGCCACAGAAAGGCCAAAGAAACTTCTTTTCCACATCAACAAAAACCAGTCCTTTCAGTTGCATAGCACAGCTAAACAAATCAGACTTCCTTTCTTTCTATTTAACCATTCTCTTCATCTTGTTCACAAATTTCTCAACTTCTTGATAGCCTTTGTTTTTCATCTTCTTTAATTCTGAACAACTTTGATGTCTATACCCAAAGAACATGATTACATAGGCTTATCAGAGCCTTCCCCCATGGAGAGAATCTCTGATAAGCTCTCCCCCTCCTCTTCTTCTTCTTCCTCTTCTACCCTTTCAGTTGAAGACAATAGTAACAAAAACAAAATTTCTCTCAATCTTAAAGAAACAGAGCTAAGGCTTGGTTTGCCTGGGTCTCCATCCCCTGAGAGAAAACCACTTCCTGGAATGTCTCTTTTCGGAAAAGATATTGATACTAACAATAGTGGGTATTCTCTTACCCCATTAAAGAATTTAGTCTCAGGGGCTAAGAGAGGGTTTTCTGATGCCATTGATGGGTCTTCTGGGAAATGGGTTTTCTCTGTCAATAATGGATCTGAGGCTGATTTGAGTAAAGGGGCTGTCTTGTTTTCACCCAGAGGTGATAATGGTAATACTCAGAAATCTTGTGTAGCTGGACCAGTGAAGAAAGAAGTTTCTGGTGTAATTGCTCAATCTCCAAAGCCAGTTCAAGAGAAGAGCAGTCGAGTCTCTGGTGCTAATGAGAACAGTAATACTCCTGCTGCAAAGTAAGCTCCCCTAACCATCTGCTTTAATTTGGTTTTTCTGTTTAGGTTGTTTTGATTTATAGTTTCCATGTTGTCCTGACCAATCTTTAATTGAAGTAAAAATTATAGAAAGGGGAAGAGCAAACTGTAATTTTAAAGAAAAATAAAACAGTGAGCAAATCAAACCATTTATAGTATGTTTATTACTGCTGTGGTTTGTGGGAAAAATGGAATAACTAATCTTGGGTTTAGCTATAGAGTTGTACTTAGCTCAGTAGATTGATATTAAATGTGGTTTTGGGACTGAGGAAGGGCAAATAAAGCTTAAGTTTTCAAATTTCTTTTTCTTTTTCTAATTATGTGTCATTTATTTCCTTTAGAATTTTTGCTTTTTGTTTCTTGTATTTGGTATAATTTATTTCTAGTGTGTTTCCACATGCCCTTTCATGTATATCTTGCTTGGTTGATGATTGTTCTTTGCTAAACGCTTAACTTTCTATTTAGGTGTCACTTTCTTTTGTGAATTGTGATACTTACCATGGTAGCATGTAAATTTATTTTTATGTTTTCACTTGCGTAATCTCTAGATTATTATGTTAAATTATTTGCTTTGAAAATTTTGCAGAGCTCCTCTGTGGTGGTCTCTTGAAAATTTTTACTTCATGTTTTTCTAGATTTACAGAACTTTTCTTTTGCAATTTATGACTTCTCCTTTCTAGTTTGATAATTTTTTCTTCTTTACTTTGGTAGCTGTTCACCTTATCCTTTTTAGACTAGTCAATTGAATTTTTTAATCAATACTATGGGTAATTTTGGTAAATGCTGATCTAAAAGTTCCTGCAACAGGGCACAAGTGGTAGGATGGCCTCCTATTCGTTCATTTCGTAAGAACACCATGGCCTCTAATTTGACAAAGAACAATGAAGATGCTGAAGGCAAATCAGGAATTGGGTGCCTCTATGTAAAGGTTAGCATGGATGGTGCGCCATACCTTAGGAAGGTTGATCTCAAAACCTACAGCAACTATGTGGAACTCTCATCTGCTCTTGAGAAGATGTTCAGTTGCTTCACCATAGGTGTGCTCTCTCTCTCTCTCTCCCTCTCTCACTGTGCACATATAGACATACAGACAGATGCACAATTGATATGCAAATTGTTTCGGTGTTTTTAATAAGCATAAGGTGCATATTCACCTCAATAAAACATTGTCATGATTCCCTTTTAGCCAGAGCAGAAGCAGCTACCCTATAGAAGTCAAGCAATCATCTACATTTGTTTCCGATACAATCGAATAAAAATCAACATCTATGAGAATATTTTGTTAAGAGGGGATTTTTTTTTTGGAAAAAAACTCCCTAGAGCCTACCAAGGACTTGTAAGGCATAGTGGGTTTGCGCCTGTTATGTTGTTAATATTGACCCGCCCTACCACCATTTAGAATTTGGTATTTTACAGTTGACCAAAAGTGAAGAATGTTTAGGAAATTATGATTTCCAATCTATTCTTTCCAATTTCCATTGGAAGCATGGCTGCTTGATAACATTTTTTTTTTCTATTTATTTTCTTGATTGGGTGTTCTTTGATGTCTGAAAAAGGTCATTGACTTGTGTTTATTCAGGACAATGCGGTTCTCATGGACTTCCAGGGCGAGATGGCCTAAGCGAGACTCGTTTAAAGGATCTTCTCCATGGCTCTGAATATGTTCTCACATATGAAGATAAGGATGGTGATTGGATGCTTGTTGGTGATGTCCCTTGGAAGTAAGTGCATTTCACTTTCAACCTTCTGTTTTCAAGTCCACGAATTTGCGTAATTTGTGCCTCGTAATACATGAAATTTTTTTATGGAACTTGACATCCATAGTTGTAACACTTACGAAGGTAGAAAAAAAACTTATTTGTGCTTTTTTTTTGCTTTTTTAAATCTACATTAAACTGTTTGACTTGATATTGAGAACCCAGTGAGCATAAGCTGACATGTAAATTGGAATTGCAATATCTTGTATCATTCTTAATCCAAATCTTCTAACCCAAAGCCTAACCAGTTATCATCTAACGTTAGCTGTATATTTACTCCCTTCTAATTTTGTTGTTTTGATTGCAGGATGTTTACTGACACTTGCAGGAGACTGAGAATCATGAAAGGTTCAGAGGCAATTGGGCTTGGTAGGTTCTATTAATGTATCATGCTATATGTAGACTTTAAATTCCTCTCATTGTTTACCATGGCTAATCTTTGATCATAAACTCCAAAAATCCATAATGGTCTTAATTTTATTTTCTAGACTTATAGGATCTGGGTGGACTTGGTTTTTGTATATTCAATATTTGTACGTCTTCTAAAAAATGGGTTTTAATCCTTCTTGTTTACAGCTCCAAGGGCCATGGAGAAATGCAAGAATCGTAATTAGTGTATAAGCATATTGTTAAGCAAGGGAAAGCTCGAAAGAATTTTTCAGAAATTCCAAGAAGCCTGAAGATTGTGTTAAAGTTGAGCAATATATGTTTGAAAATATCATAAGTTTGCAGTATTTAGTGAACTGGGGAAAAAAAAAATTCTACGAGACAAATATTAAAGTTTGTTAACTTGGTTCTCTAGTTTTACATTTTCCACGTGTACTTGAATTTCTGTATAAATGAATGGATTGCTTGCTATTATAATCCTCTCACTTTCTCTAAAGAGAGTTTAATTTAGTTTTAATTACTGTTCTCCCTAATTACTAAACATTGGTTGAAGTAGTATTCCTAAATGCTTCCTTCTCAATCAGTATGCAATGTGCTTCAGTGAGAAGATTTGCAATCATGCATAGTGCTACACATCTATTTCACAAAATGCAGAGCAGCTATATGGAAGGAGCACTAATGCATTCTACTTTTGTCAGTTTTATGAATCTCCAATTTCCCCGTCCATCAGCAGGTCCCTCTGGACTTCCAATGCCCTATAACTGCAGTAGTATCCTTTTCAGAAAAGAAATTAAAAAACAGGTGTAAATATGATCATATTAGAGGCTGCAATGGCACTTACACCCAGTTCTGTTCAATTAAAGCTAGAAAATACATTCTCCAAAAAAGAAAAATATAGATAATAGAATGATCAACACATTCAAGGTTTATAAGTGCTTTTCATCACAAAATTACAAAGTTTAATTTGAGACTAGAAATTTGACCACAGCAAACACAGGAATAGATATAAACAAGAAATTGCCAAAACATGTTAAAAAAATAAAAGTAATGAGATATGGTAATTCAGAAAATTTAATTAACCTTTAATAGATAGAGAGAGAGAGAGAGAAGAAAAACAATTTGCAAGTTTCACTCTGAATACCTATGCGGAAAAGGTACTAATATTAACTACTTTTGTGTTTAGATCTAGGCAAAAATTAACAACTCCATTATCCACTCTGGACGGCTTTATGATTCTTGTTCAGAGATTTGAAGATACACCATCTGAGTATAGCCATTAAATACAGAAGTCTCTAGTCTACTTAGACCAATCCGCTGGAACAGGCCATAGCGACCGTCTTCAACAATAGGTTGGGTAGTTCTAGCAGGATCATATCGTGTTTGATGAGTGAGGGAAGGACCAGCCACCGGGGGAAGCTCCCAATAAACATCAAGGATTGATTCAATAAATCGACTGTTCTGAAAATGTTCCGCATAGGAAAGTGGCTTGTTACTGTGATTAAAATTATCTCGCATCCAGCCTCTAACACCCCACCATGCTTCGTTTGGGCCACACAGTTCATCTACATCAACTGCCTTTTCCCAGAATTTCTTCCTTTTTGATCTAATCCTGCTTTCGTCGCTATCCCTAAAGCAGCTATGACCACCTCCTAGATTCAAGAAAATCAAAACCAAGAAAAGAAAGGGGGCTTACAAAATGAAGTCAATCTTCAAAGTGGCAGACTCATTTCTGATCTATAATCAGATTGCCTATAACATTACAATCAACCAAAGGAGGATGAAAATTTCTTCAGTGAAATCAGTCACCTATCAATCTGGGAATATATTTCAAACGTGCATCAAATGAGTCAAAAGAAAAAAAAAAATCACCACACAATATTTAAAACATGAAATAACTATTTTTTGGCCTCATCCAGATTATTTATTCTTCTTTCCCCTCTGTTTTTCATGGTCACAATTCGATTTGCCACTTTGAAAAAAGTGGATAAAAGAGAAAGCTTTCACTACTTGCTATTTCCTTCTCCAACAATTGGAAAGCTAACCTTTATTTTTATTCACTTGTTCTTTTGGGAAGGAAAAGAGCATAACCCTACAACGTTGTGGACTTGTGGGAGGAATGAGTACTCTTCATAGCTGGCTGGTAATGGATAAACAGCCATTATTGTTTCTGAATTCTGGTGTTCAGCAAAGAAAATTGATATGCTATAGCTGACAGAAACCAAAGTTGGAACTGCACTGGTTGACAGCACAGGACAAGAGGAAAAACCTTATTCTATGAAAGACAAGAATTAAAATCAATTGAGAACAAAATTATAAAAAATAAAGAAATTGAATTGTTAAGAAAAGGAATATCTGTCTTTCTTGAAGATACTGCAGAAAAGGGAAAGGCCAATAGGCTTTAAGTAAAACTAGACAACAGTCCCAAATAATGTAAAGCAACAGAAAATGTTTCACACCCAAACATCCAGGTGTGAGATGAGGCTATGTAAAAACACTGCTACCAAATGAAGAGATTATAAAACGACCCTAAACACCTGATCTGCTGTGGTTAGATCCTAAATCTAGTTAATGAACCAATGAAAACATCATTTGCAATACATGACAGGCAGAATTATTTGCTCTCGACTCACCAAGTATTGATCATTTTCTTTTTGTCAAAACCCATTATTCATCAAAATTCCTTTTGTGATAAAATTGAAAGTTTCTCAATTGTAAAATAGAAACCTTTTTCATTTAGAGGTAAGTGGTAACAAAAGAATAATGTTCACATCTCTTTCATGAAACCTGAATCAGACTGGCAAAAATACCCAGGTAGCAAGCAACTACCTAATCATTATACGAGGTAATGCTGAAAAACTTAATTATTCAAACTTGGTCATCAATTTGACCTGGTCAGTTTAACTGACCAACAGACTTCATGTGGGTTGCAGCAATTCAACTGGTTTAGTGGTTTGCTTAATGTTGGCATGGCACATTGCTGGAGCACCATTTGTCAAAAGTCTGCAAGGCTCCAGCCTACACTCTAACTGCCGAAACTGACTCCAAATAACTTATTGTTCTATAGCTCAACCCCGGCCGAAAACGGCTAACTCATATTATTTAAATAGTAACTATCTGGACTATATAAATCACTTTAACTTTTCTTTTATTTTCGACATGGGACAAGCCCACTTGGGTGCTGGGCTGAGAGATAATTGTGGTACCAAACCATGTTTACCAAGTTTATAAATATATTGATTGTTGCATATTTATTATGTTGTGCTGACATCACAAAGTTGACCCATCAATTCCACGTCGGTTGAACCTCAAAGGCTCAACCATAGGCCCTCTCCCTTCTTATTGTATGTTCAATTCTCAAAAAATTATTTCATACAGTAGATATCTAACAAGCATGGAACTTACTGGAACAAAAAAGAGAGAGAACACACCTCTTATATAGGACTGATCACATATCTGCCTTAAGGAATAATGATCTCCGGTTCCAGTATCATAGTTATCCTCAAAAACAAGATGTCGGAAACCAGCATTCAGTGCCTGCTTTACTCTGCCACACAAACATTAACTAAGAAAAATCAGCAAGGAAAAAATTAATAGAGCTATATGTGCATACACACTTGTAGAGGACGTGATTGTTAGTTTGATAAGGTGAGTACCTTTTTAATTCATTTTGATGGTCATCAAAAAAGATAAGTACTCGGCTAAGATCATTAATCCCGTGTTTCCTCATCACACTCTTCCATTCAACACTTCCAAAATCCACAAAATCTTTTCCAGCAAAGTATGTGCAGTTTCCATCAACATAAGCAGGCCCCTTTTTCAAGTATTTCTCAGGATGTCTAGGTGACAGTGAAACAATTGGGATGCCTGGCATAGCTTGACGCAAAACCCAAGTGGAATGCCCCTTGAAAGCACCACTCTCAATCATCAGATCTGGCTTCAGCCACCTTGCAATAAACCAAAGCCCAAAGCTGTGGTCAAAACCCATTCCATACATGTTGTTTTTTATTGGCCTAGTTTCATATATAGGTACAAACTCTTCCAATCCCTTGAGTAAATCCTTGGATGTCCACTCAACTGTTTTTCCATGTTTTGATCTGCCTTTTGCCAAGGACACAAATTAAATGGGTACAAATTATAAGAGATCAACACATTTCCAATAAATCAAGAATGCTAATCAGTCAAACATAAGATTAAAATAGTATAATAACAACCAAGACAATAAAAATATTCCAAGTCCACAAATGATATCATCCATGCGCTCTATACCAACCTTTTCAGCAGAGCACATAGAGTGAATAAGTTTAGAGAATCATTAAACTATAAAATTGAATAAGGTGATTTTGATCTAATACATAAATGTCATTGAATAAGGTGATTTTGATCTAATACATAAATGTTTGATGACCAAAGAAGTCCATAAACTATAATGAAATGCTCGAAAATATCAAGCAACACTTCAAAGGATTTCAAAAATTTAAATCACTGGCAAAATGGCAGATAGCAATTAGTTTTCACTTCAGTCATTACTATATCAGGAGCAAAAGTTCCCAAATACCCCGCAATCTCTCTCTCTCTCTCTCTCTCTCTCTCTCTCATACACACAAATACAACTAATTAGGGAAAAGAAAACTGTTACATTCAGTTAAAGCCCAATTTAAAAAAAAAAAAAAATAGGGAGAAAATTATAAACCATGAAAATGGAAGCATTGGGAAAGCCTAAAACATGCACAATTAACTTGAAATTCAATGTTAATAAGCCAACATCTAAGAATGATATAGGCCGCTAGTTATGATTCCATTAAAGTAGGTTCTAAGGGAGAGAATCTGGACACAGTTAGTATCTAAAAGCTAATCAAATGTCAAATAGTAAATTAAATCAAGCTGAAGATATTTCCTTTTTCCTCCTCTGCAACAAACAAATAGTGAAAATCCCTCACTTTCAATACTGAAATTCCTTTCTTTTGTCTACATTATGTATCAATCAATTATAAAGATCCAGACCCAGATCTGAATCGAACCCATGAAAACCCACACATATGGATTGATGATGAGATAAAGAGACTTACACCAAGGAACACCGAGGGCTCCAAAGTCCGATTCGAGACCATCAAGCCCGAAAAACCCAACCCGGATAGCGGGATCAAAAGGAGAAACGCAGACGAAGTTTCGAGAATGAAAGAGCAGAGACGCAATGGAGACGGAAACCAAGAGGAGGCAGAGGATGAGACAAGGGGTGGGACAGGGGCAGATGTGGGACAAGCGGGACAGATAATTGGCAACCAATAAGGAGAGATTCTGTTTCTTGGTCTTGGAGTCGTCGCCGGTGATGGCTAAAGAATCGGCGTCGTCGTCGGGGTGAGGACTGGCCCGGCGGGAGGAAAGGACCCGCTCAAGCATCATAGAGGAGGCGTTGGTAGGGGTCCTGGGACTGAGTGGGTGCTTTAGAGCGTGCATAGAGAAAAATAAGAACGGTGGCTTCAAGTCTCAGAGAGACATTAATGGGGTCAACTGTGAAGTGTGAAGTGTGAACTGTAAACTGTTAGATGAGGAATCTAAGCAATGAGCTTTCCAGTTCCTTTTGTTCTTGGATTATAATATCAATTAATTAATTTAATCACACTAAATAACTTTATTAACATGTAGGAAGAAATAAAAATTTCAATCAAAACCGATTGAAAATTAAGTTAGAATTAATTAGACTCAAATTAAAAAATTTAAAATTTAATTTTAAAAATTATGTCATCATATCTTAATAACGCATAATAAATAGTCATATTCATAACCTATCAAATAAAAAAAAAATAATAATAGTAAAATTTTAATTTTTTAACGTCTGTTCTGAAACACATAATTATTATTTCAAATAAAAATAATTAAAAAATAATTATTTTAAATAAATATAAAAATAAATTTATTAAAAATTATTATGTCAGATAAAATATAATTATAAAATAATTATATATAGAGCTTTTAAGTTCTTTAAATTTTTATTATTATGATTTTTATATATAATTACGTATTTAAAAGATTTAAACTTCACTGTTTGAATCAATTAAATATTCTTCTGTTTTTTCTGTCCCTATTTTCTGCCCTTAATTCTTGATAATCCATTTGGCTATCTCAAGAATTTTCCTTCTTGAGGGACCCGCAAATATATGGATTTGGGAAATTATAAATAATGCATATTGCATTCTTATATAAGAGGTTATACCATTATTTATAGAAGATGGTCTCCACCTCAACATCAACATGAGAGAGTATATATTATTTATGAGGAGAAAACATGTTGCTTAAATTTATATGAGTGTATTTTTATTTTAATAATAATTTGTATGAATTACAAGTTCACGCTCCCAATATAATTAATAATTTTTCATTTATATAATTGTCTCAATTTTTTTCATTGAATTTCATTTATGACTCAGCCTACCAATATTAATTCATTAAAACAAACAGTACCTGCAAGTTTTTCTTTAAAATATTTTGGGTCTTCATTTGCATTTCATTGAGAGATATGGCTTCATTAGACTCTCCAAATTCACCACCAAACCCTTCTTTTACAATAGAAGAAGCTACTCACAAGTTTTTGAGAAGCCTCTCTTCAAAAGAACCTTCATTTTCACAATTTCCCTATACTCCACCTCATTTAGCCACCACCCCAACTCGCCATTCTTTTGCCACCACCCCAACTCGCCATTCTTCTCCATACTCTTCCCCTCCTCGCCTTCATACACCAACCAGTCTTGTTGCCAATTCTAAAACAACATATACTTGTCTATCTTCAATTCTTAAAAAAGATGGACAAATATTATCAATGGCAATATCAAATGGTCTTATTTATACTGGTTCTAATACCAATTTGATACGAATATGGAAATTACCTGACTTCGTTGAGTGTAGTCAACTCAAGACTAAAGCATCTATGGTGGTTGCATTAGAAGTTTCACATGATAGAGTTTATGCTGCTCATGGAGATGGCAAAATTCGAGTTTGGAGAAGATCATGGGATGAATCTTTCAAACATGTTAGATTGGCAACAATACCTAAGACCAGAGGCTATGTCCGAAGCTACATTGCCGGAAAAGATAAAACGGTAAATATTTAATGTGGCTTTGGTTTATATTTATTAAATTACTTGTTATTACTGGTGTATGTGGGGTTACATATCATTTACATTGATATATACTTGTATCTACCTTTTCATTTTGCTTTTGCTTTTGGAACTTGGTATATATTATTGTTAGATTAGTTCATAAATGCCTTTTTTTTTTTTTTTTTGTTTCTCAGTCAAGATCTATTATTTTTTCTATTCTTAGATAGATTAGTTCATGAAATTACATTAATATACTTAATTGGGTGCTTTAATTACAGGACAACTTTTACTTCATTTCTTTTTTTTTAAAAAAGACCATTTTACTAACAAAAGAACATTTTTAGGGGACAATGGTTCAGCTTCGCACCCCTTCCTCAACTACTACATATATAAATAATCCCTTATTTGCTATAGCTCTTTAATTATGAGCATAAATGCACAGCAGAAGTTTTTTGGTGCAGTTATAAAAACACTACAGCATATTGTTATATTTGTGAGTTTCTACAAAGATACTCTGTTAATTATAGAATTAATTATGAAAATATTGGTCCAGACTAAAAATAGGAAAGTTTTTTAGATAAATTTAATCTATCACGTAAAGTTTTTATAAACTAATCAATAATGATTTGATATATCAACGTATTAATTATAATTCATATCTATAAGTTAAATAATTAATTTACTTACATGAGTTAAATAATTAATTTACTTCATTGAATAGTTACTATTTAACATATTTTATCACCATTGGTAGTTATTACAATGGAAACACATACCAAACTCCTATTTATATCATACACATATTTTGAGTTGTCTTTGTACATTGCTCTTGTGCATAGAACTGGGCTAAGGGTCACATGTATCTAAAGGCCATCCAAAAATAGACTCACTACTTAATGAAAGTAGCTATCAACAATTGCTGTTTCATCATAAAATGTACCTATGATATATTTACCTTGTTACTCAGTTAGATTTGTGTCATCTCATAATATGGTAAATTTGTCAGTGACATGCACAAGTCGGATTTGAATTTCCTTGGTTTAGTTTGTAAGAATAGTTAAAAGTAAATGTATCCAAAGATTATGGACTTAGAGTCTGGTTAGGGCATTCACAATGGGTATAATGAAAAATATAATAACTTTCCGTTATATTTATTTATTACTCTCTCACTATATATTTCATCCATGCAATATACGAGTAAAAAAAATTACAAAAATAAAAAAAAAAACTTTTTTTTATAAATTTTTAAATGTGAAATTTAATTATGTGCCCATGCTAATCCATTATAGAGAAAAGTATAATAGAAAAAGATATAATAAAGTGATGATGTAGCATGAATTATTATAATATAGGAATATAATTTATTTTTTAAGGAAAGGAATATAATTTATTGTGAATGTCTTTAATCTTGAAGGTGAAAGTATATTTTGGAAAATACCATTTTAAATGTTAGTAAAATAGTTTGAAAGTGCTGTTTAACTGTTTTGAAGTTTTTATGAATATAATTATAACAAAATAAATTTTAATGATTTTTATTCAACATTATTAACTTGGTATTTTTCCGAGCAACCATTGAAATAATAATATCAAATAAACCCCTATAATGTCAATTATTTTTACATATTGTTAGTTTGTTACTAGTTTTGTAATTGACATCAATCTTTTAACAGATGAAGCACATGGGGCCAATAACATCATTAGCAATCAACATTTCTTGTGACGCGTTATACTCAGCTTCTCTTGATAAAACAGTAAAAGTATGGAGACTATCAGACCACAAATGCATTGAGACAATCCAAGCTCATTCGGAGCCAATCAATGCCATAATTGTAGCTGAAGATGGAGTACTCTACACAGCTTCCGATGATGCCTCGGTCAAAGTCTGGCGTCGCAACTTTAGCATAGGGGACTGGCCACATTCTCTTATAGCAACCTTGCCTGCCAAATTCTCACCTGTAAAGACCTTGACCTTAACTACCGATAACGGGATTCTATACGGTGGATGCACTGATGGGTATATACATTACTGGCTTAGAGGTGGGTTCTCAGGGCAATTACAATATGGTGGTGCACTTCAGGGTCATACACATGCAGTAATGTGCATAGAAAATGTGGGAAGTTATGTGATTAGTGGCTCAGCTGATTCATCTAGCAGAGTTTGGCTTAGAGAATCTGATGGACAACACACTTGCCTAGCAGTTTTAGTAGGGCATAGAGGACCTGTTAGATGCGTTTCAGCATTTTTGGGACGATCAGGAGAGGAAAATAATGAAGAAGCGTGCACAATCTGCACAGGTAGTCTTGATGGAGTCATAAAATTATGGCGTGTAACCCGTATGAACAAGGACAGTGGAGCTTTGGCTCCCAGTAGTTATGAATATTTTGAGCTGCAATAGAGAATAGATTAATTAATTAATCTATGTTTCAATTGTACAGTACAGTTATTTCAGAAATGTATGTCTAAGATCAAACTTCTTTTACTTTTATTAGTTGATTATTATAGTCTTCAATGTAAGTTTTGACATTCATTCTTAATTTTTTGTTTATTTGTGTGTCATTCTTGTTTTTTATTTTTTTTATGCGTTATATCACTATTTTTTTTTACTTTTATTAATATTTTTTCATAATTGATGTGTTGCATAAAAAATAATATAAAATAAAAAAGGAGACACGTAAAGTGATAAAAAATGGGACTGCTTCAGATTAATATGGCCTGTGGCATAGCTTGAGTTGCTATATATTTAAAATACACAATACACAATAATAAAAGATTAACACTCTTTTACTTCTATGTTCTTTTTTTTTTTTCAACTTATTTGTGGTATGTAGCTTATTAATTTTTTTAGTACATTTGACTTCAATTGATACTCGAAATCGAATTTTTCAGCTCCAAAAACAGACTTCAATAATATTGAACCAAAAGCTCGTAGTTAGCTTATTAAGTTGCTTTGTCTGTGGGTCCGTCTAATAGGCCTTTCCATGAAAATGAAATTACTAGCTAAAGACCTTTTTCTGCAATTGATTGGAAAACTTATCTTGGATACCTCCACTTTGTCTAAGATAAGATTCCCTCATGAATTTTTTACTCTCTCTCTAAATTTTTTGCCCTTTTCTATCAAGATTTGCTGCAACATGATCATCTCATCAAGATTAGAAAATCATATTAGTTATATGATTATTAGTAATTGGTACAAATCTACTTTCGAATTTTGTACTAAAAAGACTTGGCAAATACAATGATAACAAGAAATTTTAGAAACAGCAATCAGCAAGCAGAGAGATACAAGACTTGCTCTGTTTAGCAATGTTCTACTTTGGCAAATACTAATTAATATGCATGCCTTGTTCTCTCCTGCTGCATTTCCACGCCGTGATTGCGCGGTTCTTCCTTCTTCAACAACCGGTAAATGGTATAACAAAGAATTCTCAAACAAATGATAATGGCAATGATAACAAGAGCTGATATAACATAGTCTGTAATGGAACGTTTGTGTTTGCAACCAAAAAAAATTCCTATACACACCATGGCTAAGCTAAAAGCATATGCTACAAGCTCTCATGGATATATTTTACTTGCAAGTAAATTGGAAAAGATGACTTCAAGTGGTGAACAGATCTACATATATAAGGCTTTTCTTGGTGTATTCTTGCCTTGAATTGAAATTATTTGCTCTCTTCTATTTCAAGTTTGGTATAGTTATCACTCAGGAGGTTACTGTAAGGAGGAAAGTCAGAATCTCTACCTTTTAAACTATTAAATTTTTTCTTAATTTTCCAAATACATATATTTAAATAATTTTTTTTTCTGATGTGGCGCTATGTAATAGGACCTAGATTATCACAAAAAATTTGACAGGTTTTGAATACTAAAAAGAAAATTCAGGATACTTATCTTTACTTTCGCTAATAATAATATAATATAATATTATATTATTGAAAAATATTTTCTTCCCTCGAAGCAGAGGAAGAAGAAAGATAGGAATGCTTGCTTGCAGGTCTACCTTTGTCTTGAGGTACGCTGTTTGTTTCTCAGTCATTTCCCCTCTTTTATTTCTCATCATTCATTAAAAAAAAAAAAACAGGAAAAGGGGAAAAAATATTGTCACTGAAATAAATTCAATATAACAAGAATTAGGTTTTTCCATTTATTATGATTCTAATATAGTAAGAGTTTGCATTTTCATCTTTGAACTAAATTGTTGATCTACTCTTATTGCACAGTTATTGATGGTTTACTAATTTTAAACATTATGAGTAAGTACCCTAAAATAAACGAATCACTGATTGTTGTTGTTATTAGCTGCAAACTTCTCTCTCTTTAGCAGTTGATTTGAGTTGTTTGAACTCATGTTTTTTAGATGCAGAGCAGACAGTTTGCTCAAATTTGTCAATTCATATGTGAACTCGAAGCCAGCCAATTACTTTCAGGTATTAAGCTTTGGCTTATAAATCTTGTTGATGTTTAATTCTTTATAAACTGAGTTGTTTCAGTGCTTTCTTTGCATATTGTTTATAGTGAAATTATATCGCACACTGGCTGTATACAAGTGTAATAAGCTATTAGCTTTTTGTATTCTTTTGGTTGCATTTGGATAGGAGGATTTGGTTTGATTTAAAATGTAAGCCTTTTAAAAACACTTTCAGAAAATTGAGGACAATAATTATGCATTTTGGAAGAAGAACAGACAATCCTTCATAAATCTGACAGAATAGCGAACCAATTTGGAGTTTTAGGGACTGAAGTGTTAAATTATCATACTGCAAGTTATATAGGCCTTCCTCTTTTGAATTTCATTATGTACTGTTTTTTTTTTCTGCAACTTTGAGTAATATGGTAAAGGTGGAGCGGCAAGCTTCTGGCGCATTACACCATGAAATTCTTAGATTAAATTATACTATTAATTATGGGTTTCTTGTGTTAAAATGCCATTTTTATTTTCCTGTTACTACACAACTTCATTTGGAGATTGTAAACGTACTAAAGTTAGAGTGGAATTTACTGGATTCTGCAGCGGCTTAATTTTGTTGCTTAACCCCTGTGACAGGGGCAATGTTCTTATTATAGTTTGAACTTTAGTGAGAAGATGACTGGGCCAAAAGTTAGGTTAGGTGGCATGGACAGGAACAAGAAGAAAAAGACTGTCAGTCAACTATGGAGACCAATCTCTACTGAAGCAAGTTCCATTAAAGGTCAGTTTTCGTTTTACATCAGGCCTTTTCTCATTCTGTAACTGTTTGTACCATTTTTCCTTTTGATTATGTTTCTGGTCAATCTAGCAGTACATATTTACAACATAGCAAACCTAGTTCCACACCACAGTAACTATTGGCATTGTATCATGTATATGCAGAATAGCTAAATGTGATTTAAGCTGAATATTAATGATCTAATTATTCTTCTTCTGTCATGTCAGAATATATTCAAACATAATTTGAAATATTATGAGGACTTTAGTTGTGACTAATATCCTATCAGTTTGTAGATTCACATAAAGAATTTTTAAAATATGTTTTCTTTTTCTTGCCTCATGGTTCTTGGTCGGCCTTTGTTGAGAAGTAGTCATTTTCAGAGAAATTAACATTATACTAGTCATGTGAATATTTTGTCTAATTGATTTTTATTGTTTTAAAACAATCTAGGTTTTGATGTTGCTCATGAATTTATGTAAATCTGTAGAATGCCTGAAAAAAGATGTGCATGTTGAGTCAGAAGATGGAGATCAACTTCAAGAAGTACACTGTAGCGCATCTAGCTCTATTTCAAATACTCGAGAAGTGATGAACACCATTGAAGCTGTAACTGAAGTAGTTCAATCAACTGTCACTTCTAGCACTCTGGATAATAATGTTGAAGATAGAGCTTTGGAAGGAGAGTCTGTGCTTTCTGCAGAGAAGCATTCCCTTTCGATTGAGGCATGTTAACATTTTAGCTGTTGAAGTTCAGAGAATTTGATGTGCTTATATATATGTGTTTGTCAGGGCCATTCATGAGATGGTTTCTGGGCGAGTTACACGGTATCTATGCCAAAAAAAATTTCAGCCGACTCCTTTTGTTGCTATTATGCTCCCTGCGTGCGAGTGCGATGTGTGTACCTGTGGTTGTCTGAGATGTTGCTTCCTCAGTGGAAATGAAAGCTGACCACCAAAATGATTTGCGTAATTGTATTATGTGTTAAGCCTTCAATTGAGTACTAGAAGAAATTACTTTGCCATGGATCTGCAGATGTGTTAAGCCTTCAATTGTTTTGCACCATTATGATATTTTTCATATGCATTTATGATACACTGACTCACTGTCCAGTTTGTGTAATGTTTGTTTAGGTTTCTTCTTCAGAATTACCTTATTTAGAAGACTATTTTACTTGTGATTTCTATTGTAGCCCAGTCTTGCAATATTCAAAAACTGATTTTATGCCTTCTTACATAAGTCTTTAAGGTAACACATGAAAAAATCATCTCAACCTTTCTATTCTTCAATGTCATTTAACTGCCCTCTTGTTTGTCTGCCAACACATTTTATCATCCCTACATTGTAATTGTCTTGCTTTTTTCTCTTTTGTTCCTTTAGTTATTTCTATTCTTGCTCTCTCTCTCTCTCTCTTTTTAAGCATATTTTAAAAAAAAATTATTTTAATTCTTTGGGATCAATTCTTGTGCTTGATTTGTAGGTAGGTGCTTCTCTATTTCGGTTTATCAAAGGAAAAGGGTATGAAATTCACAGCATATGAACTTTCTTGAACATAACTTAAATGCATCTTTCTTATACTTCTAAATTTCCTTCCTTAGAGGATATACACAGCAAAAAATTGAAGAGGAAATGGGAGTTAAGATTATCATTCCATCATCAAAGAAGGAGGAATCCGTTAGTAGGTTTTCTGGATATTGTGAATATGCATTTCACTGGGTAATTGTTGTCATCAAATTGTCATATTAAAACTTGGGAGTACTTGACTTCTTTCATTATGGTAAAATGGCCTATTCAATGAAAGAAGGAGAACAATGAAAAAATTATTGTAATATATCTGTGATGAACATTTTCATTATTTTCTATATGCTCAGTGTGATTGTCACAGTGTTCGTTGACATTTTATTTTGAAACTCTGACATGGTTATCTATGGCAGTCATTGAAGG
The DNA here is from genome assembly GCA_948193065.1 of Aleurites moluccanus. NCBI lineage: Eukaryota > Viridiplantae > Streptophyta > Magnoliopsida > Malpighiales > Euphorbiaceae > Aleurites > Aleurites moluccanus. The sequence continues at coordinate 32,981 of CANXYC010777609.1, read as the reverse complement.
CAGTTCAGTAGATGCTGTAACTAGAACTTCAGAAAAGATACAGGCTATTATAGATGAGGTTAGTGGCTTCTCAATTTGTTTGCAAAAGTTGCTCATTCATGTATGTTATTCCAATGCCATCTTATATATTTGAGAGCTAGCTTTTTCTTTTGGCATTTTGCTTATGAAAGTAGTCTGTAACCTATGCAATGTATGTGGGATGGTGAATTTTCCAAGATGAGATGGAGTAACCCAGTAAATACCTTCAATACTATCAAAGGGGAAATTTATGGGGAAAGGGCATGGTGATGTAGCCAAGTTTTGACATCATCTAGTATAGCTGTGAGCTAAAAAAGGTTTTCTTTTTGTTAAGTTAGCAATCTATATTGTACTGTGCTAAGGACTTCAGTTTAATACAAGTGATTATGTATATTTTGGGGCATATTCTTTATTTTTTCTTGGTGCAAGTCAAACAAGTACCTGGTTATTTATTTTTCCTAGACGTGCTACTAACATTTTCTTTTTCTTTCCGGGGCCGGAAATAGGCAGTTAAGAGCCCAAGTCTCGATTACTCTCATTTCATATCTCTTCCGCTGGCTATACACCCAGAATTAGTTGATAAACTAGTCAATTTTCATAACTCTATATTGGGAAATAGTGATGCTTCCGTGGATGAGTACATGGAGAGTGATTCCAAAGAAGATACTTCTGACACTGAAGAAAAGGAGCAAGAGTTAAGTAAAGGATCTGATGTTGCAGTTGAACTTAAGGTTGAAGATGACAAACATGTTAAAGTGGACCTAACTAGCATACCTTTTGTTAGTTATGCACCTAAAGCATCAAAGTCAGCTACTTTATTGGGTAGGGCTTAACAAACTTATCAATTTTTAATCAAGAGATTGTGGAGCATTCTTCTTTAGTTGATGTTTGATACAGTGTAGATTCACAGAATTATAATATCAATTATGATACATTTCCACACTTGAAATTTTAAATCTAGTTTTGCTTTTACTTATTTAGCAAAAGAAAAATGAATTAGATACGAGTGGCTTATTTGTTACTACTTGCCAAGCTTACTGAAGCTAATCTGCTTCTGTTTCTGTTGGGATTTTAATTCATTATTTTCTTTCTATTGCCCTTCTCTCTTTTACTTGAATATGATCTCACCGATTTGTGTTGCACTTGACAGACTTGGGAATAGACAAATCCATATTTATCAAACCTAAAACATTTCACCTAACTGTTCTCATGTTGAAGCTTTGGAACAAGGAGCGAGTTAATGCAGCTTCGGAGGTTCTGAAGGTATAGTGTTCTTGAATAAGATAGGTTTTGGATGGTGGTTGCACTAAATGATGATGAAATAACATATGTTTGTATTAGAGTATATCCTCGAAAGTGATGGATGCTTTGGAAGATCGACCTCTTTCTGTTAGACTTAAGGGGCTGGTAAGTAGAACAGAACTTCATCCTCCTGGTCTTTGTTGTCTATGATAAGATGCGGTAGTCTTTTCAACATGGAGTTCTAATTTCAATAAATTAGGTTTGAGTTCTGCTTAATTTTTAATGAGAACTTCTTGTAAAAATGACTGTACATTTAACAACACTGGGTCAAGGTTGAGACTGTTTACATGTCCTTATTTTTCACGGTTATATGCTAGTTGTTAATTTCTCTTCCTGTTGAGAACCTGAATTTCAGATCCCTGTGCAGGATTGTATGAGAGGTTCTATGGCAAAAGCCCGTGTTCTTTATGCCATGGTGGAAGAAACTGGAAGTGAGGGCCGGCTTTTACGGGCCTGTCGTATCCTAAACATCTAAGCATCAATAATCTATTTGTCTTATATAATATTATTTTTGTTATTAGCTGCATTTGGAAACAGCAATAGGAAAAGGAAAACAATGTTACTAGTAGAATTGGTTTTAATTTATTTATTTATTGGTTAATTGAATCAAACCTTTTGGATTTCCTTAGCATATTTAGAGGTAATCATTGATGCATTCGTTGAAGCTGGACTTGTCCTGGGGAAAGATGCTAGACAGAAATTAAAGGTACAATGCCCTTTAATTCTCCATTTTCATTATCAATTTAGAGTGGTCTGTACATCCAGTTGTATAAATTGCTTATCTTTATCCTACTCTCATTTCCTTCCATCTCCACCTGTATTGTTTTTGGGGCTTGATCTTTGTACATATTCAATCTGGGATAGATAAATGAGGAAGTTCCCCTAAAACCTTTTCATTATACCTTTTATAATATATCCTTGTGTATAAATGAATGGCGTGGCCAATTTCTTTCAAGGTTTTGATTTTTGAGTTATCACATGAGCCAAGTGTCTTTAAGGGAATTATTGCTGAGCATATTTTCTTGAGATATATACAAAATCCTCTTGAATGTTAAAATACATATAGCACATTTATGCCATGATTATGATTGTGACATTATGACATGTTTGTTCCCCAGTAATGTTAAGTAGAATCCTCGACCTTATGGACTATCATTCCAACTCATTAGGTGGGAAGTCCAGGTTTTGCTACTGGAGAATGTAGTTGGCAATTGATAATGCAAGAAAATATTACCATAATAGACAGAATCATGCAGTAAAATTTCAGAATTATGGTAAATACCACAGATGATTATTTTGTTGAGCAGCTTGAGCTCTGAAGGTCAGGCTGACACTTTACATTGAAAATATCAGTGCACTGTCTTTAGCGTTTATGTGGTTTTGAAAGTAAACTACTTAGTACACTAATATACTTGATGTGTAGACACTGTTTGTTATTGACCGCATGTTGCTATTTCTTCAATCTCAGAAATACTGAAGTTAAAAATTGGTTGTGTACTTGAATTGCAGTTGCATGCTACACTGATGAATGCAAGGCATAGGAAAGGGTACGGATGTTCTTTCTTTATTTCTCCTATATTTTCTTTACCTAAACCATCCACTATTGGGTGTTGCTGCTGATTTCATTTGGCTTCTCTGTCTTCCTGGTTAACGTGTGGTGCACAAAAATTTCAGGAAGAGCAGAAAAAGAAAACACGATTCCTTTGATGCTCGAGGCATTTTCAAGCAGTTTGGATCTGAGGAATGGGGAGAGTATCTCATACGCGAAGCTCATCTTTCACAGCGTTTTGTGTTTGATGAGAATGGATATTACCATTGTTGTGCTTCCATACCTTTTCCTGAAAGCATGCAGGAAGATTGATTCACCATCTTAAAAATTCACAATCTAACTTTGTCTTGAGCAGGAAACTAGCAAGTTTGAATTAATGAGATTTATTAATGTGTTAGATGTGTAATTGTTTTGAGATTTTTAGCTTCCTTATTGTTTCATTAGTTCAAACACTTTTGGTATCAGCTAAATGTCGTCACTGCCAATAAGTTTCTTTTTATTTTATTTTAGTTTTGACAGATTAGCCATGCGAATTGTGATATCTCTAGATTACATGATACTATTAAAATCACCCTAGAAACTTACAGAATTCACGTTTCTTTTCCACTTTTAAAGAGAACATTCCCTTTTATACCTACCAAGTCGAAATCATAGGTGATTTCTCAGCTAGGCCTTGATGAGTTAAGCTGAATGCATTATAGATGTTGATTTTTTTTTTTCACATTAGAAATACTTGAAAGAAAGAATAATATTATTAGAGTTTGAATTCTGATTTTCTATATTATGAGTATATTGAGTTTAAATTAATCGACAAAATATTATGTTATGTAATTTTAAATATAACACCATGTTTAGTGTAATATCTTCCACATTGAAAGTATAGGATATAACTTTTACTGGTTTTTCAAAACATATTCCTAGTGGATTAGAGGATAATGCCAAATCAATTAAGACATAGAACATGTGATGTTTCAATTATTTCCCGTGACTTAAGTTAAAAGATTTAGAAATTTGCCTCTACCAAATATAATGATTAAATCAGTCATCAATGGTGATATAGTGAATTGTCAATTTCAACCATGGGAATGGCAAAGGAAAAAAGAAAGAAAGAAAAGAAAAAGTGGATTGGCATCAAATATAAATACAATTCACCAATTCACAACCACAAATCCCTGGCCATAGAACAACAGAATCACATAGTGGATATCCAAAATCCCCTATACAAGAAGTGAAAAAGGGCAAAAGCAAAACATAAAAAAGGTAAAGCAAGAGACTAATAATAAAATCAACATTTTAAAAAAAAGATAAATTAATAAATGATAATAATTAAGTAGCAAACAAAAACCCTATTTTTCTTTTCAGAAAAAATTTCCTCATGAAGGCCAAATGTCATAGAGATTCCTTTCCATCCATTTTAAAATTTTTGCCAGCTTCCTTGATCTAATCCCTAACCCAAATCCAATTATTAATTACATTTATAAAACCCTAAAATTGTCAATTACACATATAAAATCCATATCAAGGATGAATTCAATCCACTCAATTATCAAATCTCTTAATTTTCCAGCCCAATTCTGGAATGTGGTCGGTGGCCCCATCCTCATTGTGGGGCCCAAATCTAGTCATGCACCAATCAGCTTCCTTTCTTTATCAGCATTATTCCTGTAGAAGTTGTTGATAACATGGAAGAAATCATTGATGTACATCCAGACATTTCTAATAAAGTAAGTTAATGACAGCTAGGATGTTCATCATGTACATGTACACATCTCCATATACAAAAATAATACGCATATCTATATTATACTTTTTAATAATAATATCAATAAACAACTCATGACTTCATTTATTGTTTTATTTTTATATTATCCCCAACAAAAAAAAAAAAAAAACTCCAACGACTTCTATTATTCTTCTTCTTCTTAATATTATTAAAAAAAGCTTGTTTTGATATAGTAATTAATTTATTATTATAGAACATAACTGAAATTTTGTTATTATTATTATTGTTTTATTAATTCATTTGTTACTGTGATAGGAGCTACATAGTGCATATATATACCTTATTATGTGTACCCTATGCTCTACCAAAGATAGTTGAGTTGTAGCTTAACGAAGCTAAAAATGGCCAGAATTGCGTTCGGTCGCTTTGATGATTCATTTAGTTTAGGCTCTTTTAAAGCCTATCTTGCTGAATTTATTTCAACTCTGCTCTTTGTTTTTGCTGGCGTTGGTTCTGCCATTGCTTACAGTTACTTCCCTCTCTCTATGCATGTCTTTTTTTTTTTTTTTTATCTAAATTATTACGTACTATAGTGTTTAATTGATTTTATTGTCTATTTTTCAGATAAATTGACAGGTAATGCAGCTCTTGATCCTGCTGGGCTAGTGGCCGTTGCTGTTTGTCATGGATTTGCTCTCTTTGTTGCTGTGGCTGTCGGTGCCAACATCTCCGGTGGCCATGTTAACCCTGCTGTCACCTTTGGCTTGGCTCTTGGTGGTCAAATCACCATTCTCACTGGCATTTTCTATTGGATTGCTCAGCTCCTTGGCTCTATTGTTGCTTGCTTCCTTCTCAAAGTCGTCACTGGAGGCTTGGTAAGCCCTAAGTTATTATTATATTTTTTTTTGGTGAATAAAAGGGGCAAACAGCTCAGAAACAAAAGCCACAAACTACTCAACAAAACATCCAAGATTCCACCCATCCATGAGTAAAAACTGTTGAATCCCAGCAGATGGAAGTAGCATCTCTGTCCAAAGGCAAGCTAACCTTAGTTGTGGTTGTTATTATTATTATTATTGGGGTTAATCTCATATCAAAAGTGTTAGAGTTATTAGGTCAAGCAATGTATGCGATTGCTTGAAGCATTACACCCTAGGTATCTATTTTGGAATACCTAGCATGCTGCCCCCAGCTAGCATATATATAGGTTTACACTAGGGTTGAACCAGTTAATGGGCTCTTGCCCATTAGGCCCACTACAAAGGTCCTTTACCTATTATGATTTATATTAGAACATAAATTAGGGTTATTTAATAAACCCAACATATATATATATTATCAGATGAATCTAATTATCAATTTAGTATGATAATGTGACAATCATGTCATTCAATACTAAAGACTTTAAATATAGTCATGGAGGGTGAATAGTAATAATTAAATTTTTGTCTCTAGTGGTGTGAAATCATTCAACTCAAAAAAGAAACGAAAAGAAAAAAGGGGTGTTCCCATTTTCATGTCGTTTTGGTGTTCCCTAAAGGCTTAAAGCAAAAGCAAGGGCAAAATATTTGAGACAAATCACGTGCTTCAACTCATGTCAAATGTTTCCATATAATTTGCAAAATATATCAGACAGTCACGTGCTTGACACATGTGAAATATGTCCATATTTTGAACTCTTATAATGCTTTCATGCCTGCAGGCTGCAGGCCAATGCCTACAAAAGCTATAAAAGATGATTGTAGTTTGATATGAGCTGCGAGCATGTAGTGCCATTAAAGTATAACGTTTTTTAGTAAATTTAATTGTGATTGAGACACAAAAATAAAATTTTACGGGGTTGAAGATATTTTCAATATCACCGAACCAATTCATTTGTATTCATATAAGCATAACTTTTAATACAAAATGTAAAAAAGGGCAAATAATAATTTTTCAAAATACTACACATACCCGGTTTGATACGAAACTTGAACCATTACAAAATGTCGCTAAGTTTATTAATAAGATTGAATTAAACAGAATAGTCTTATGTAAAATAAATATTTGCGAAACAATGCTATTTAATTATAGTTTTGCCAACGATATTTGAACTCGTATTTTCCATATTGTTCTTTGCTTATATAAATACCATCTTCTTTTGCTTTCCAGTAGCAGTGTTTATAATCAATACAGTATCTGAAAATAAAATCGTTTCTTGGTATAAACACATCAAATCTTCTTTGTCCACCTTCCCATGAAAACGTGCAGTAAAAAAGAGTGGTGCCTTGATAATTTATCTTAAAAGACCAATTTTGTTCTTTCTCAGGAGCAAGCTTATGAACTCCAAGATCATTATCCGCAGATGCACAGTGTGTTTTGAGAACGCTGTTATTAAACCCATTCTCCACATGAACTTCATATGTTTGAAATGGGTTCATATCAAATGTTTCTAATGGATATGCAGGTAATCTAGTAATTGCCTCATTTCTTCCAACTAATAATAATACAAGGACGAGGAAGAGAACGATATATTGTAATGGTTTAATTGAGGTTGGCTTCATTTTTCTAGAATTTTAAGAAAATGGTAATTGATCATTTCCCTTGCTGTGCTCATATTTTATATTAGTAGAAAGAACAAACAGACCGCCGAAATTTTAGAAAGGAAGTTGGTCGTTTTTAATTAAAATGGAGGTGGCTATAACATGTAAAACAAGAAACTATAATGGGCTAAAAATAATATATGGAGTTGTATATTCACAATCATCTATAGTAATAATTGTTATTTGTTCTCACAAAATATATATATATTTGTTATTTGTTAACTGAATAGATTGGATATATAAAGGCAAGATTGTGAATTGATTCTTGATGATATTACTCACTCTATTTAATTTTAATCATGCATGGAATAATTCCTCAAACAGGAAAATTATACACATTCAGGTGAAATTCAACTTGCATAAATGTAAATTACAACTATTTCAATGTGAATTAGTGCATCAGGCGCACTAAATAGTTCCTCAATTTGACAAATGTGTTTTAGTTTTTAGGTGCTTCAAAACCAACAAGGACTAGTGCTCCACATGCATGTTGAATGTTGAGTAGTTATCAAAGAGTCTTGAGAGGTTTGGATTAAAAAGCTCCTAATTCAGTACTAAAACACAACATCATTAAGATATTAAAATATTATGGGACGAACATTTTCATTCTATCGAGATGAAAGAAAATATATTCTAATCCATGTCTCATGAGAATATATTTCACTAATGGCAATTAGAACATTTTCTCCCCAAGACAAGTAAATAAGCCTTCCACAATTAAATGGGGAGTACGAAAAATACTCGAGTGTCAGAATTATTTTCAGAGCTATCATATTTGAAGTACGAATTCTAATCACCGAATTATTAAAAAAAAAATAAAAATACTGAACGACAGCCACATCTCCAAATAAATGGTACTTTCATGAATAGTGAACACATAATTTTGCTTATTCCTAAAATTTACTTTGATTTAGTGAATATGAATGGTAAATAGATGGTTGATCTTTCCATGTTATTAAGCCTAAAATATACTAAATATCATTGATGATACATCCTCTTTGAAACCGCAAACTTATATTTAAGTAAATGCACCACTTAAACCGTAGAAAAATCATTAACAAGCTGTAAATTCTCTTGATCCGAGCTTTTCAACATGGAAGATAGAGCTCCCTATAACTTCACTGTCGGTTCTGAGACATGGCAGCTGAGCTTAAATTTCATAATCCCATTAATCATGGGTTATGCCTACATGCTAAGGAAGTTCAACAAAAATTGGACTACTTGCAAGTTTAGATGAAATTCACATCAATACGTGATAAAGCAGCGAGTATAATCAAATATCCAACCTATTCTGGGGCTAAAAAACTTGATGCTCAGTATAACTATTCAAACTAGCTATGTAGCTAACAAAATCAAGAGTCAATAATTGTTATGGCTATTTTTATCACTACAAGCTTCAAAGCAACACCATTACGTAAAACAGACACCGCACCTACTAATCAGAATCAGAATCTGACATCGGCATCTGGTAAGCATCTTTTGGTTCCACATCGGTTATGGAAGGAGGGATATCCCTATTTGAGGAATTTCTTCTTCTTTCTCTTTTTATTTGTGTAGTTTCATCCTGCAAGGAGACACATCGCAAAATTACCTTAGAAGTACTTAACAAACAAAATTTGCAAACTATCAAATGCAAGAACTATAATTTGAAGTCAGAGCAAATAAAATAATCATTAGCTGAGCACAAAAAGCTAAAACATCTAAAAATGTAGCTAAAGCAAAACAAAGGAAAAAAAATAGAGCTGCTATGCAATCAAAACAGTTTCAACGGCAATTAAATCAGATCTAAAGGATCAGAATCATGTGCATAACTTTCAGCCTTGCTAACAATCATTGCTTTACACTGGTACTATTTTTTAAACTTTGTAGGCAAATGTAGAATATAGAAAGTGCTTTCATTAAACCCTAAGAAGTCTCTGGTTGTGCAGAGTGGTGGTTGCATGTGTGAGGCAGAACCACACAACATCCCCCCTCATGCATTGTGCACAAGCACAGACCTCACTTACCTTCATATTTGATTTATTTGATTGACTTGACTGACTGTTTTGAGTTGGCTGACTTCTCATGAGCCATACAGTACCAAACGACATTAAAGCCCCCAGAAGTAATATTGGGCCAATCCTAGGATCTCCCTTGTGATCATAAATTCTGCTTGTGATTCTGCGGATCCTGTGCTTGATTCCCACACTTTTGGATAGAATACTTTGGGCACCTCTTGACCAGATAGGATCCGGATCTTCAGGAACAAGATCAGGAGTTTTTATTTTCTGCACTTGGAAACAAACAAATGTTCAAAGAAACACGGTATAAAACTCACTAAAATATTTCACTCAAATATTAACTATTACACCATGTAGCATAGGGACCACTTCCACCATGTATTGATATCAAATCAGTGTTATCAAAACTGAACCGAGTGTTAAACAGTAAAAAATTGAAAATAACGGTTCAGCCGATGGTTTTTTTAATAATAAAATTATATACTTTTAATTATTAGATATATATAAAAATATAATTAAATATATATTTGCATATAAATATTTATCTTTTTAGTATGTTATTAATAATTTATAAATTTAAACCCAACTTAATAATAAATTAAATATGTCTGAAAATTATAAAAATTAAATTAAATTCTATAATATCACGGTGGTTTGATTAAAAACCGTGCGGTTCAACCGAGGTTCAATGCAAGTTATTCGGTTCTCTTGCTTATTCGGTATTGAACCAACCCATTATACCTAACGGGTCACGGTTGTACCAGTCCGATAAGTGGGTCGGTTCAGTTCTAATAATTATGTATCAAATGCCTTTTGTGGCTCCGCAAATATCTTATACATTTCCAAAATTTGAAAATAAATATCTTTGAATGCATATGATGTAAATTTCATATGTTAGACACGTGTTCACAGATTTGAGATATTGGTTAATATTATATTAGTGGAATAGCATATCCAATGGCTTGAGGTCAAACAGCCAAATGATTTTTTTTTTTTGGGCACCATAAGAAGACAGTAGGAGTTTTGTCCTTATTGTTACTGTCTTCACATGGTCCCAAAAAACAAAACCAATTAAGTTAGCAGACCTGTCTATTTCTTGTTACTGTAATTCTAGTTATGTAAATAAAATTTACAACCCTACTTCAGATGGAAATCAACACTTCAATGTAGCAATTGTCACAAAAATAGGCTGCTTATCAGAGTTGTTCATAGGAAAAACTGCGACACTTACAAAGAATGGGAGATCCCTGGTTTCGCCATCCCTAATTGTTTCTGAGATCCACTGAATGATCTGTGCCAAAGTCAAAGAATATAGAAACATAATGAGAGAAGTACATCTAAACATCACAGTTTCCTGCCATTTGAAACACATCCAAATAAAAAAGGGCATACAAATAACCAAAATTGATGACAACAGAACAATTGATGGATTTCAAACAAAATTAGAAAACAATAATTTTACTGTGAAGTGCTCGTACCTGTGACATTTCATCTGAACCGTTGTACCTTGCCACAAGCTGCGAAGCAGGATCTGCATCTTCAACTTCTAATACATTTCTCTCAACCATGACATTATCTTGAGTAGCATTCCTTTTATAACGCACAATAAATAGCCTAGGTACATCAGTTAGATCCCTCCTTGGTCCACAGGTTTCATAGCTGGTTTCTGAATGAAGGTAGAAGAAACAATATTTCTGGATAAAACTCAACAATGTTAGTGGCTTCAGCAAAATAAAAGAAAAATAATTATCCATTATAAATGAATTAATGTTCCTATAAAGACAAGTATGAATCTTCAATCAGTATATATGGAATATTGCATAGAGGGCAAGATTATTAAAAGTCAACTCTGACACTTGGAGTAAATGGCAAAAGCTTATCATTATCATCATTTTTGCAACTGATTAGTCCAGTGAGAAAAATGAAAGGTGAATTTGATAGATGTGATGCTGGTTATTGCATTAAGGAATCCTTGAGCGACAATAAGTGAACACATCCCATGGCATATCTGCCATCATGAGATACCAGGACTGAGGTTCATAGAGATCATAAATCTATCACCTTGGCCAATCTAGGTATGCATGATGATTCTTTATTACAGAGGGCGACATGTCATTTTAATTGCACAATCAGATGCCAGCAACTTGGTTAATTCTTCTTCCTCTATTCTCAATTAATTATAAGTAGCTATCTAATACACTACAACTCATGTCATGGCATGCATAATCTTCACTATATTTGTAGATCAGGTCTTGTTGTATTCAACTGAACTTACTTTAAAATCCACAAGATCATTTAAAAGAGACATAACATAACTCACTTGTTGGGCTTCACCGTCAAGCCAAGCAAATGTCAGTCTTTTATTTTTCAGTGTAGTTGCCAACAATAAGGTTTGATCTTTATCAACATTGTCCAATTCTCCATCATTTGATAATAGTTCTCCTACCCTGCGCATGGTCTATGAACACATGTAATTCACTCTGTTAGATCGCAAAATAAGTGGACATTGGATACAAGATGTTCAGACAGAATAAAATAAATACTTCAGACAGCACTATATTCCGACCAAAAATGTTAAAATAAAAAATCAACTATAGTAAACATTATTTCTCAGTATAGACATGAGCTTTTCCATGTAAAATCAATATGCTTCAGTAAATGGGGATACAAAAGGGTACTAGATTTAAATTTTCGCCAAATAAAAACTGAATTAATGTTTGCTTTCATGAAGCATGTCTTAACCCATTAAATGGTTATCAGGGTAAAAATGCTTACTCCACGCATTTTGTTCAGTTCTGGCCCCAGCCTTCCTGCTAGTAAAACACAGTACCATGAAGTGATCTCAAATCCAGCACGAGAATAACCTCGAGCATCACAACCAAGCTCCATTGATGTCGTACTTCTTAACTGAGGAAGTTCTGAAAATGAAATGCATGAAAATTAAATAAAATAGCTAGATGTAGGATAAGATTGCTTCACAAGCCTTTGTAATAGCAATATATGATTGGTCTAAAATAAGACTTCCAATATTTCATGAGAAGTCTAATATTGATGTAATTTTATGTCCTCCAGGTCATACAAACAGTAATCTTAAATATCAGATTTTTAAATTCTGAAACCAAGACATTCCATTTTAACATTATATAAAATTAATCAGTTTTAATTAATGAATTAAGCTTGTGAACAAGCCCAAGCAAGCTCTAAAATTTATCAAACTAATATGTAATGGTTTCTCGAGCAAGTTTATCAAACCAATATGAATGGTTTCTTGAGCATAATATTAAGCTCAACATTGCTCCAGCCCATATCAGAAATAAATAAACCCAATTCAATCAATCTGATGCTCAGCTTGGCTCAACTATAGCCCCAGACCCAGCATTTAGCAGGATAATATTCACGTCATAAAAGTTGTCTTCAGTTAGACAGATTATCACACAACACCCAGATGTATATACCAGAACAAAGTTTGTAATCAGTAATCTGACAAGGTTTAAAAAGCTGAGTATTCAAAAATCAATAAAACATTACCAACCCAACCCAACCCATATTTTATGATCCATGGGGATTTGGCCAATTTCTGACACACATTTTAGACAAATCAATATTATCAAGTAGATCCAAATAGGGTTTCATGAAACCAGATGTCAGACTTAATGCAAGGAAATGTACCTAAACAGAAACCCACAAACCCTGGTTACCCTTCTTTCCCCTCTCAGCTTCTCTCTATGTGAAACTGCCAATCCATCCTCTCCACCACATATAAACGCATGATAATCATCTCCTTTTTCCTAAAATTTAAGAATTCCAAGCAAGGGTTACATGCCATGAGGAGTGGTGCCACATTTTGAAAAAATTTTGAGCTCCTGCAGTTTGGAAGACAAGACCCAATTTGATTCCCTGAAATGATGTTTCAGACTGCAAATCTCACACAGCATGACAACAGAGGGCCAAATAAAAATAGGCAAATGCATTCAATTGTATTGAATGCTAGTTGTGTACAATACTAAATATAACTTTTCCGGTAAATAATGGCAGCACATAGAGTGCAGTTACTTCAGCTGGATTTAATCCATCATGGTATATACAACTTGATCAGTTTAAATGGAAAATTAAGAATTCTAAATTAATTATAAAATAAAGAGTCAGAAAACTGTCTGAAGAGAATATCAATGAGACTGAAAATTGTACATGGTAAAATCTAGCAACATAATATTATGCAAGTATCAACTCGTCAGCAAAAGTTGATTCATTACATAAAAATATTTTTTGACAAAATTAACCAACAAGTACAACAAGTTGCAAATGAACAAAAAATACCTTGCTGTTTATTATTTTCCATGAGATTTGAAAACCATGAATTGTTGAATGATCCTGTAAAATAATATGCACAGATAAGCCTACTCCGTGTGAAGAAATTGTATCACAAAATTCTATAGCCAACAAAAACAAACATGCAAAATTAAACAAAGATATACCATGGAAAACAACAGGTTTAGCCCCTGGATCTTTCAAGAATACAATAGCCGGGGCAGATTCCACCTCAAACCTGCAATTCATGTTTTTGGAAGTAAGACTTGTATAAATAAGAACTCCTAAAGGCACTGCCTCCCACTCAAGCTAGGACTAGGAGTTCACATTACAGCAAAAACAAATATATCAAAAATCTAAAAATATGAAAAAAATAAGAAAAAATTCATGCCACCCAAGAACAAAGAATCTACAATCATTTTGTTTACACGTATATAATTTGTTCCACATTTCAAAAGCCCTTAATTTTCTCTCACAAAAGTTAAACACAAAATAACCATGGGAATGGCACCGTCAAACTTCACTTTACTACAAAAAAACTCTCCATGGTCCATGCTTCAAGTTCCATCTCCACATTTTTTATTAAAAAAAAAAAATACTTTGCACGGGGTAGGCATCAAATCACAATGTAGAAGCAAATTGTTAGAACTTCATTTGCTTTTTGCAAAGGAAGTTGCCAGGGTATCTTTCTACTCTTCATCAAATTGTTGAGCACCAAAATTCTTCCCACATGCCTTTCCAATAAATGTGAGAAAGAAAGAGAGAGAGACTTTCAAAATGACTTCCATTCTCCAAATAGCCCTTCAAAGATGAGGATAAGAATTTGTTTGAACTTCACCTTGAACCGCTGGCCCAAAATACCATTATGATAAACATTTCACACTAGAATCCCCTTTCTTCATCAACAACTATTCAATTCTTATCCTCCTTTCACACATGCACTTCACTCTTTTAAGGGCTAGTACCATGTTCTAGACCATCTCCCTCTCCCAGCAAGTTCCTTCAAACAACCAGGTTCCACACTACTAGGATTATCATTTATATAAACAATTGCTACCCAACATGTCCCCATTTGAAACAGTTGAATAATGCATCAACAATTGATCCTTAAGAGGTGAATTCCAGATCAAGATCATGCCAAAGTAAATAGAGAGCCCATGAAACACACAAAAAGAAATGCAAATGAAGAATTGAGGTCTGTCAAGCTGTTTGTTTTAATTAAAAAAAATAAACATTACTGTTTTTCCAATTTAAGCAATTAAAGATGCATAGGTGGTATATGCTCAAAATGGAATCAGTACAGCTGGCAAAAGGTTATATGGAGCACCAAAACGATATGCACAATGGTAGTTTACTTAACATGAAACAACAAACAGCACACAATTTTGTGAAGAAGGAGAAAGCACATCCACATACGTATTCCACCAAAAAGAAAAATCCTCTTCTCGCCATAGCACAAATGCAAACGAGGCATGAGCCCAATAATTTTTAGCAGTTTGACGTACAAATGGAGTAGCACGCACTCCTGTTTTTGAGAAGAAAATGACTTTCACCTATAAACAAAAGCCACAAATTATTAATATCACTATGAGGTCATGTCTACCAACCCATGTTCACATCATAGTAAGGCTACCAAATCTCAAATGTATGCCAAAGTGGCCACTAAGAGATTCCCTATTCAATCTGTTTTTCTCTATCTCTCTTTTTTTTTTTTTTTTTCAGAGGACAAAATTGGGACAAAGAATCTGGGTGCAAACCTCAACCCAGATCCCAAGTGCCAGCAGGCCCCATAAAGTAAAAGCAGCCCTACATGAGTACTTGGTATTACTAACTCCTAAGGGGGATGAGTGCTTTCTTACACAAGCATCTGTTTTGATGGCCCAAATATTGGCATTTATAAAACTTTGATATAGAGAGGAGAGGGGGACGGGTACCTTGTGGGGACCACTTTTTGCCAGAAAACTCTTTCCCTGGATCCAAATATAGTTTCATGTCATTTGAGATTAGGAAGAAAAAGCATAAAAAAAAGACATTAGTTATATATGAAAAAGAGTGAACTAACAACAATTGTTATTGAAAGATATAAAATATGATAATAAGATACACCAAAAGCAATTTAAATATATGCATTAATACGACCTTAGTTAACCATGTCTTTGTAAGCATAAGACTTTCAGGCACATTTTTGTCAGATGATTACAGTATGAATATGAGGAGATACAGTAATCGACCTGCTACTCAGAACACTACTTAGCAGGTGGATGAAGGAGAAGAGACAAAGCACAGGAAAAGAAACAGCATACTTTTGCAGGTCTCTCCTTCCTTCAGAAATAGACTGAGAAACATCAAATATAGTAAGGATATTCAAAGTTTTACTTTGCTCCTTCTATATTGTTCAAAATTCATGTTCCATACAACGCCTCATCAGAAGATAGGAAAAACAGAGAGCCCACAAAAAAAAAGGCAATATTGTGGTCTGTTTGAAATGCTTTTTTTCTCTACACAGGCTTTTTGACATTACTAATGAACCATGATGGCTTAACAGAGATACTCTGTCTCTAGCATATGAAGAAACAAGAACAAATGTTTTTGTTTGTGTTTTTGGAATATACGAATTTAGAACGAGGATTTGTTATTCAGATCAATCAAATGGATTTAGAGAATGCTTCCAATTTACCAGGATCTCCTTTGAATGATACAAAATACGCGGTAAGCCAAGTATGTCAGTTGCAAACCAATCAGTAACTGCATCAATGGATAGATCTCCCTCGTACCTAACACAAAGTACAAATTTCAGTCCCATTGCAGTATAATATCCAGTCAGTGAAAAATATGACAAGGTGATGTGATACCTACAAAAGATTTTGGGTACATCAAATTATTGATAAGAAAAATATATAGAAAGCTTAAAAAATATATTGCAATTTGCAATTTTGCCTTTCCACAATAGAAAATTTTAAAAGAACTATTTACTGTACCAATTCATATTTTCTTTATTTTATAGAATCTCTAACTGCCAACTCACCTAAAAAGACAATCTGAAGTTTTACACCCAGGTGGAAAAGCAACAAGTGAAGGAAGCCCTGTAATCATTCTTATCAAGTTAAAAACAGATGTTACTAGAAAGCTAGCACAGAAACAAATGATTGTATCGCATAAAAAATATATAAAGATACATTCCAAAGCTCGAGTTACTGAATAAATATTATCAGTACAAACTGCAAACAAAAATAATAAGAGATTTACACTTCTTTCTTTGGGTAAGATCATAGTTATTAAAGGCGCAAGGCGCACTTAGGCGCAAAGGAGTTCTGGAGCCTAGGCGCAAGGTGCAAGGCGCAGGCACGCGCCTGAGCGACATGAAACGCAATATAAATAAAAAAATATTTTAATTATTCATACTTATAAAATAAACTACTTAAATATTCTAATACCAATAACATAAAAAAAAAAAAAAAAAGTCATAAACCATAAAAAATTTAGCAATACTCTTAATTTTGAAGTCCAAAAATAAAAAAAAAAAAAAATAATTAAAAATTGAAATATATTTTATTTTAAGATTTTAAAAATAAAATTATTGTGTATATATATATACAGAAAAAAAAAAATAATAACACAGAAATATAAAAAAAAATAACACAGAAAGTTAAGCATATAGAAAAAATAAAAAAAAATAATAACAAAAAAAGTTTAGCATACAAAAAAAATAACAAAAAAAAGTACTCTGTATATATATATATAACAGAGATAAACTTTAACATAGCGGCAAAAAAAAGGTACTCTATTCAGCAGAGCGTCGCGGCGGCGGCGGCGAAGCAGCATGGCGGCGATCCGGCAGCAGAAGTGTAGCGGCGCAGCAGCGGCGATTCGGCAAGAAGAAGAAGAAGAGAATAAATACCTGTTTCTTCTTTTTAAGGACCGATCATCTTTTTTTTTTTTAAACCTAGCTGCACAGTAGTAACGTTACAAAGGCGCGCGCTCTCGCCTATATAAAGGCGGGCGCCTACCATCAAAGGCGCGCGCCTCTGTTACGTCACCCACCTTCTGTGCTGCGAGGCGCAGCGGCTTGCGCCTGAGGGGCCTCGCGCCTGAGGCACGCCTTTAATAACTATGGGTAAGATAGTAGTATGACCTTAGACATAGTAGTAGTAAAAAAGACATATAAACGTCTTCTTATTCCCATGAGGACAATGACACAATAAGCCCAAAACTCTGTCAGCGGAGCACCTATATTATCATAATTTCATACTAGAATGCAACAGTGCTGCAACAAAAGAATAAATAATACCAAGGTATCTAGACTTCTAACAGATGTTAAGACCCCAACCTCTTCATTCACGTATCAACTAAATGATCACTATATTCCTTTCGTTTGATATTCAAATGAATATCAAAGAACAATTTACAGTTGAAATAGAGGTTATATCTTGTTAACAAATCTTTTTTTTTTATTTTTCATCCATTAAAACTTTTCCTTTTGATTTCATTAAAAGGGGTAGTAATCTGACCAAAAGTAAACACTTACCATTTCTAAAGAAGAAATATCCTGTTGGCTTTCTCTCGGCAAGAGATGTTGCAAGTTGAACCTCACCAAGTTCCACCATACCAGCATTTGCAACCCCATCCAATAAATTAGCTGAATGTACAGACAGTAGAAAATAACTCCCAAAGTTAATCACGTTGCTGATTGCACACTAAAGTACATCATTGTCGTGCTGATCCCTCAAAAGGCGTTCAACGCAAGACATAATTTTGAAAAAAAAAAAAAAGGCAAAAGAAAGAAAAAATAATCTGGAAAAATAAGTCCATTTCTGGTAGCATAGCCAAGGAATCGACTAATGCAACAAGCAAACATCAACTGAACTGTTTACTCCTTTTTTTCCTTTGATAATACATCTAGTTTTTTTAAACTAGAGAGGTATGTTGTTTCTTATTTCTAATTTCTTTCTTGGATAAAACCAGCATAATCAATGAAATAAATGCCAATTCAATTCAAAAACAAGAAGTTACCAGGATCCAAACCCCCTAAAGGAAAGTTTTCTGATGCATGAAAGATATTGCTTTTATACTGACATTACCAACTTGGCTAAGTCAAAATGTAGAAAGCAAATGAAGTTTTGGGTCCGTATGATTTTACTATGATCCTCTAGACAAATAAGGTACCAGCAGTAGAAGAAAGAATCGCTATCATCTGAAATTATCAGTTCAGGAAAATAAAAGGGTGAAGAAAATTTCCAAATTCACTATTCTGCCTATGAGAATTATGCAATCAAATCAGAGCACCTTCAAGCCAATTGAATAGTATAAGGTTAATTATTAGCAAAGTACTTCCAAGTATAAGAAATACATAGCAAAAGTAAACCAAAGGGATCTGCTAACCCATTGGAAGCAATTAAATGTTGGTGATCAGAGAAGGAGCAACAAAACAAGTAGAACATTTTACAGGTTTAAAGCCCAGGCATAGATAAAAGGCAGATCTTAGCACAAAGGGAAATTCGGTGAAGTAAAATTTATCCACTTTTTGGGTACACAATTCTTTATACAGGAACTCTAAATATATGAACAAAACTTCAACCATGAATAAGAAAGACCATCTAGGAACTAGCAACAGAGAAATTTGATTTACAAATGAAAGCATACCAATTTCTTTCCAAGAATTAAAGAATTGAGCACAGCGGAAGCTCCCAAGAGAATATACCTGCAAACAAATTTCAACTTGAAATCATCTAACAAAAACATGACAACAGGTATCAACTGGAATTTGTTGTCATATGTCAACCAAAAGTGCAAAAAGAAAAGCAACCAGTCTCTAAGTGTGGAGGGAGACTATTCCTCTCCTTGAAAAGTGCAGACAAATATCTTCTGATTAAAATAGTATGCGAAAAATTAAAAAATTATCATTATACCTGAAGAAGCCATGGCTTAGAATTACTAAATATGGATCCAAAATCCTCAGATGTAATGACAGTAAGACCATGATCTTCAGGAACTGATAAAAATATAATATATTATATAAATCAGACTACTATAATGAATCAAACAAATAAATTAAATTTATACACAAATAACTGTTTATTAAAAAAAGAAATGGAAATAAAAAATTCTGTAGCAAAGTAATCTTCACTAACCAGAAGATGTAGCATCAAGTAAGGGAAGGCCAATGTGCAAAAAGCTTTCCCCAGCATATTGCTCTTTTAACTTGGTGAGAACAGGCTACGGCAAAGAAATTTCAGGTCAACAATTCAAAAGAATGCATAACGTGTACGAAAAGAATCTGGCATTAAGCAACATTCCATTAGTCAGGTACCCACAAGTTGCTCATCAATGCCAAATAAGTCATAGTCCCTTTTCCATAAAGGATTCTTCAACATCTCGTAAGCATATCGAATCTAAGAAGACACAGCACACAACAATGAGCAATAAAATGGCAATAAATAATCTCATAGCATTCAACAAATTAGAGAACGAAAACATATATAGAGAGAGAACTTTAACTAACCTCTAAAAAATCAACAGCACTAGGAACCTCGATACTTGAATTCCTACAATGAAATAGATTTTTCTCAAGTTTCATCAGTCGGAAAAACCTAATCATAAATTTGACACTAAGAGAGAGGAAAAGAAAGAGAGTTACCACTTGGAAGATATCTTCTCGTAGGCATCTTTCACTTCTTCAATGGAACTAAATCTTTTAATCCCCAAAACTGCACATAAATTCGCCATTAACAGAAAAAATTAATTGCATAACTCGTAATATGTTCATGTTTGTGTATATAATGTGATGAAAGACTGACCGTCGTAACGCGAAGGAGGAAAAGAACGAGGGAGAACGACAAGCTGATAGAAAATAGAGAGTGCAAACAGAAGGAAAGGCACAGCATAGGCTTTGATCTTTGATAGAATTGATGAGTTCGCCGCCGCTTCTCCTCCTCCTCCTTTAGCCATCGCGAAATTTTTCTTGCCACCACTACCGGTTCTTCCAAGAGAGTGGAGAGTCTCGCACTGAATATAAAAATAAAAAGATATTTAATTATTTATTGAGGGGGTGTGATTAGGAGTGGTAGAGTGCATGACAGGGGATTTGTGCAAGTTTGGATGGTTGTGTTTAATTATTTATGGGTTTTTGGCTTATTGGCTTCACCGGTTGATTGTTTGCGACCATGTCTGTCCGATCAATAAAATTAGAATAATTACTATTTCCCTTACAATGATATAATACATTAAGT
Organism: Aleurites moluccanus; assembly: GCA_948193065.1. Taxonomy (NCBI): domain Eukaryota; kingdom Viridiplantae; phylum Streptophyta; class Magnoliopsida; order Malpighiales; family Euphorbiaceae; genus Aleurites; species Aleurites moluccanus. The sequence goes on along the minus strand of CANXYC010777609.1, from coordinate 12,273 downwards.
GACTTTATTTATTTATTTTAAATACATTAACTCCTTATAAATATCTCGATATATTATTAATCCTTTCTATCTAATTTTTTTCTTATTTTTCATTAATTAACACTAAAATAATTAAAAATACTCTTTTAATGATAAAAATGCCATTTTAGACAAATACTCATTCCCATCTTGCGCCTTTTTTTTTTTTTTTTTCTTCTTCCTCTGATCACCATCCTACATCACAATTTTAAAACAGAAAAAATATATTTTGGCATGAAAATGAAATGGCTTAGAATTGATATCAAAATCTCAGGAAACAATAAATATAAAAAATATAATTATAATTTTTATTTATTTTCACTTTAATTTAAAAAAAAAAAAATTGCGGGCTCTATATTTTAACCTTTCATATTTTTTAATATATAAAAAGATAAATAATTCATCCTCATTTTTCTTCCTCTTTTTATTTTCTTTCAAAAATTGAAAAATCTCATAAAAAATAAATTCAAAATTATTATATAACAAATTTTAATTTTTGTAAAAAAAAATTATACATGAAAAGTTAATCATACATATAATATAATCTCGTAACCGAGATAATTAATGCATAAATTATTATCACCTTATTAAATTTGATAAATTGAATGCTAAAATAGTCTAACTAATAAATAGCTTCATTAATTAATTAGTTCAATAAATTTTATTATAAATTTAATAATATGATATTAATTAATATATTTAATTATAAGATTAATATTTATGCATGTATGATTTTAAAATTCTTTATCACATTATTAAGCAATAAAAATTTATATTTTAGAATATTAAATATAAATTAACAAACTAAAAGTTTAATAATTAATTTTTACAAAATATATAAATACGTACACTTATGCATGTTTATATACATTAGAAAAAAAAAAGATGAGATAATTATATTTAATAAATAATGATAAATTTTTATTTTTATTTATTTGCTATTTCAAAATTTATTTTATTATATAACATTTAAAGAATATATATATATATATATATAAGTGGGACTACAAACTCATAGCATGTTGCCGTCATAAGCAGAACTCCATATTTCTTTTAAAAAATCTCAAGCAACTAGAAAGAGATTCTTTAATCAGAAAGAATATATATAACTTTATTTCGAGATAATGATTTAAAAATAAATAAGTAAAATTTGTTACAAAATAAAAATAATAATTTTATAAATGCGCGGTATCCATTAATTTAATTTATAGTTGGAAAGTCTAAAGAGGAGAAGGGTAAAAAGCTCCAAGCCCATCAACAAGTCTACTCGGTATATCATGTAATAAGACATGCGTTTCTAGAGTCCACATACTATATTCTAGCTAAGAAGCCCACGGCCCAAAATAATAAAAAAGCCTGAAAGCAATAAGGCTCATTGAGTCCACACAAATTCATTTGACTGGCAAACCTGTAATTATAGTTGAAGACATAGCTAATTCATTAGCTCTCTGCACTCTACTCTTTACATTTGGCATTTGCAGTAGCTCGTCGATTTTTATAGCGGCTGGTTTCACTTGCAATCTTGCTTTGGAGGTAAAATGTCTATCTTTGAATTTGTTCTTTCTATCACTTCAGATATCATAATCTTTTATCTTTTACAGTTAGGCAGTGGCTTCTCAAATTGTAATTTCTGTAATTGGGTATTCCTGAATATTGAGTAATGGTATTATTTTAAATAGGATATGAATTGCCATGTGGGTCTTATGGGATTTTGGAAATATAGAAGAGAATTGATGTTGATGATTGTTATTTATGTTTCTTGTATATATTGAGCACTGTTTTTGGGGAATTTGCTTGAGATGATATGTGGGTTGGTTCTTTGTTCTCTTGTAGAGAATCTTATTATAAGTTTGATTGATGTAGAATTATTTGGTCTTTAGTAAATTGAATTCTGAAAGTACTAGGAACCTGATTGGTTTATAATTTTTTTAAAAAGAAAATATAACATAAGAAATGCATTTTATGAAAGAAACACATTTTTCTCATTTGGCCATTAATCAAATTTAATCATTTGTTACTTATAGTTAGTTTGGTTAAGAAAATGGATATACGTGGAAGTGAAGTCTTTATTTATGTTTTTGCAGAGTTCCACTCTTAAAAAATTTCCAATAATCAATCACAATTTAAAATATACTGTTGCTGAAGGGAGTAGGTACAAGAATTATTTTATATTGTTGTCACAGTGGTCATCTTTGAATACATTTTCTACTATATTCTTCATCAATAAGGATTTTTTTAAAGTAATTCATGCCAAATTTCTTGAATGCGAGGATCGAATTTTCAAGTCATATCAGGGTTAACCTTATTCATTAATTTTTATATGGATCTAGTCATTATTTTTTTTAATTAATATTTCATTTCTTGCTTTTTTCTCGCATTTTCTTTTTCTGTACTTTCCCTTTGTACTCTTAATGAAAAGGTCATTTTGTTATATTTTTTTGTAACTTTTTAAAATTCTGATTAGCTTACTATGAATTTTCTTTTTCCATGGAGGTGTATGAACTTTCAGAGTTCAGTCTTTCCTCATTATGTATTATGATATGGTCTTGTTAGGTATTTTACGTTATGGGGAAGGACTCAAAACCAAAGCCTGCAGGAGGGAAGGGCAAAGGAAAGATGGCAGGAGGTGTTAGCGATGAGAATGCCTCGAAGGGAAAGGGAAAAGCTGGAAAAGCAGATGGACTTGGCACCTGCACATATGTCAAAGGTTTTTTACTCCTCTGCATTCCAACCTTGCATTTCCGTTCTTTTTCTGAAACTTTCTTTGTAATAGATTTTTCACATCCTTAAATAACTGTGTATCCTGGTTTTTTTTATATGCTTTAGCTAGGCATATATTATGTGAGAAACAAGGTAAGATCAATGAAGCATATCAGAAACTGCAAGATGGTTGGCTTAGCAATGGAGACAAAGTCCCACCTGCTGAGTTTGCAAAGGTAAATACACTAGATTGCAACATCCAAATGGCCGGACAGTCTAAAATCTACTCTTGGTTTAAAGATAACAATTATTATTATTATTATTATTATTATTATTATTATTATTATTTTTCTCCGTGAACAATTAAAATAATATTTTCCTCTTCTAGTCACAATGGGTCTCTTATCATGTGAATTCAAGTGAAGAGGCAGTCATAATGGAACATGTATTCATTGTAGTCTGTCATAATGGAATGTCTACTCATTGTTCATTTACTTTCATTTAATAATTAACTTAAATAATCCCATATGTGTTGTTTTTATTTATATTTTGCTTGGCTACTATAAATTTTTTAGAATTCAAATGCTCTCAAGAAACTCTGATATCTTTCGAGGAATAAATTTGTGAGGGGATAATTTGTATCATAGGGACAAGTATATAATGCACAAAACCAGTGAAAATCAAGGTTCAGAGTTATGGGAATTTAATATATATATTTTCTGAAAAGTGATGGTATTAGCTCAGGGTACAAAATAGGACGAATCAATGTTGACATGACTGTGCTATGTTATTCCCCTGCAGCCGTCTTCCCCCTCTGCCGTGTATAGGAAGAATTAGTATAGACATGATTATGCTATGCTAATCCCCCTGCAGCCTTCTTCCCCTCTGCCCTTGTCTTTATTATTGTTCATGTTAATAGTTTTAACTTATAGCAAAAATAGGAAGAATCAGTGTTGACATGATATGCTATGCTAATCCCCCTGCAGCCTTCTTCCAATCTGCCCTTGTCTCTTTTCTTGTTCATGTTAGTAGTTTTTAACTTATAGCAAAAATAGGAAGAATCAGGGTTGACATGATTATGCTATGCGTTTCCCCTGCAGCCTTCTTCCCTCTCTGCCCTTATCTCTCTTCTTGTTCATGTTAATAGTTTTAACTTATAGCAACTTTTGTGCTCACTTTACTCTTGAAAAAGCTAGCTGGATGTTTTTTCTCAAGTTTAATTCTGGATGACTCCAGTGATTTAAGTCTTGACACGATAAAATGGTTGACTAATTGAAACTATAGTGATTGGTGTGGATTTTTAAGTCGCCATTTGATCCTTGAGGCTGGACTGGGCCAAAATCAGAGAAATTTTATCTTATTATTTCATATTTTTTTTGGGTCTTCTTTATGTAATCTCTCTCACTCCCTTTTTTTTTTCCTCCTCAGCTAGCAGCAGAATATTCAGAATGTCCTTCTGGAAAGAAGGGTGGAGACCTTGGATGGTTTCCTCGTGGCAAGATGGCTGGTCCATTTCAGGAAGTTGCTCTCAACACACCTGTTGGAGCTACCAGTGCACCATTTAAATCAACGTAATGAATTTTTGACATTCAACCCTGCTAGCTAACTTGTATTGTAATTCTTTAGCTTTTCGTTTAAAATTCTTTGACTAATTATAAATTTCTATGCAGTCATGGATATCATGTAATCTTATGTGAAGGAAGGAAGAATTGATGAAATTCAGCTTTTTCAATTGAGGGATCCAAAATAGTGCACCATATATGGTTACTGACTTTTTGTACATGGGATGTCTCTGTGTTGTTCATCAATTTTGTGGTGCTTGAAGTAAGCAAGAGTTTCATGAATATCTGAATGTTAATTACAGTTCTTTCTTCTGTTTTTACTCCTGTGTTCATTTACAATAAGGAGGATAGATTTAATAGAGAAGCCCTTGAGATATGATGAAATTAAGCCCTTGAGATATGATGAAATTAAGTGATGTCTGGTATATATATTATATATATATGTGTGTGCACGAGGAGAAGACTTTATTATAATCACAGGTGTAATGGCATGGTATTGGTACAGTTAGTGGTTATTTAAATGTGCTTCTCATTAAGGATGTTAAGTTCAACGAATTGTCGTTCTAACGTGAACGTTAAGTTGGACTCTTTACTAAATTCAACAAATTTAATGACCTGCTATTTCAATTTCTCTTATATATATATATAGGAATGTCTATGATCGTAGATTATTCAGCAGGTTTAGCGTAATGCATCCTCTGACCTGGTGATGGATTCGGTTTCAGTAACTTCTTTCGGTGTGAAAAAATAAAAAATAAAGGTTACCGGATTGAACTATTGATCACCCCAAACTTTGCATTGCTCCTCACAGCCTGTTCTGCTGCCCACCCACCCAGTAGTCATCCCCATTTTTGAGTGCCAACCTTGATGCCTGACTTGGAGATTTTGAACCTGGTCTTCACTATTTAAAATCAAAACAAATGGCTGCTATCTTCGTTCTTGCACTAGATGATCAAAATCATCACATTTTGATCGAAGTGATAAAAGCAAATATCAAGTCCATGCACATGATTGTCCCTTTTTTATTGAAAATTTCAAGTCTTCTGCTAATGTAAATTTGCTATTTCTTTAAAAAGAATCAAACTCCTTTTCCAACATAATTTATCGGAATCCTATTCAATTACCCAATTTCCTGGAGATCACTGCAAAGATCTGAATTTCAATTTAAACTGCGAATGAAACTGGAAGTAGGTTGGGGATTGGGTGGATTGCATGGCCAAATGCGGGATTTTACGTCATAATTCTAAAATATAAAAGTTTATTTTCTGCAAGATTTGGAAAACGTTGATGGACTGATGGTCAAAATACCAACTTCCAAATATGATGACTACGAGAGTCAAATATCAATCTTCATCGATAAATAATTAAAAAAAATAGGCATAAAAATAAATTAGTGAAAATATTTGCTCCAACATAATCAACTAATACATCCACAAATTTATTACAACTCTATTAAGGGCCACCATTACAAGTAATGTTCACTTCAAGAATCAAGAGTTACGGAGTTGCTATAAAAAAAAAATTAAGACAATTAAAAATGAATTGTAGATTTTGATTACAATTTTAAAACAGGGGTAACTATAATCGCAACAATTATAACAGAAAACTATCTACGATTCACTGTTAACATCAACAAGCTTGAGACCCCAACTCATGTCCTCACAGTGCCTCACATGAGTCACCAGCGCTCCAGTGTCGACCCCTCTCTGAGCCTTACAGTAATAAAATGGAGGTGCATGAAAACAAGGCTCCATAGACATGGCTCGACGACAGGGTGGATCAGGAGCTGACTGGTTCTCAGGTTTATAGAGAATCCATGGCTCCAATCCTCCAAGACCTTGAGCTACATACCCAAAAGTGGACCGTGAGCTTGTGACTAGTACATCGGTTAAGCTTAGTAAATACATTTCTGCCCATGCCTTTCTGTTGTGAATCTGCTTTTCGGTTTGCTGATACTCTTGATGACTTGGCTGGTAAATACCAACCAATTCCCCTGTCATGGATGGATGTTCCCAATACATGTTTCTCATCTTCTCAGAGTACCAAGAGCTTAAAGATGTCAACAGCACAGCTTTAGACTTTTGAGTTCCAGATTGACTGGCCACATAATCCTGCCAGTTAAACTCAGGCAGTATATTCTCCTTCACCATGCAAGCTAGGATCTGATCCAACACATATTGGAATGGTCCAGTCCCAGAATCAAAGATTCTGATCTGGATTCCTATTTTTTCACCTGCTTTAGATAAGTAAGAGTGATAATATCTAGTAATAAGTCCCCAGACTGAATTTGTGGGATGAAAAAGATATTGCCCCAAGAAGTAGAAAACTGTTTCCTTGTTTGGAAATAGATTATTCAGTTCTTGCTCAAAAGATGGGATAAAGAAGAGAGATGGGATAAAGTAGTTGTCTGTTTTCATTATTAACCAAGGTATTTTCTGAAGAAAAGCTTGATTTTCATCACAGAAGAAAAGCTTATCTTGATCATCATAATCATGGACTAGATGGAGATACATATAACTTGGAGACTTCAACCCATGTAAATTTGTAGAAATGTTATCCTTCAGCAGTCTTCCATAACAGCTAAGAGATCTCTGATTAAAGCTGTTGAACTGATCTTTCAAAGGGAAATCTAAGGGAAGAAACCAGGATAACTCAGGAAATGGTTCACAAAACAGATCGATCATGTCAACTCCAGGGTCCACAAGTAGTACCCGGTTTGTGAGAAGAGCATAGAGAAATGCTGAGGCTAATGTCAATATCCTATTTCCTAGTCCACTAAAGGAAATCCACACTAGATAACTACAATCAAAAGATTCTGGCTGATGCCCAGACTTGAGTTGTTCGACAGTTCTGTTATAGGATTCAGTATGAGGTCCACATTTTTTATGGAGAATTTCATAACTCCGGATCCTGGGAATGAGGTAAGAAGAAGGTTTATGGGGCAGTTTTTTGCGATAAGAGACTGATTGATACCTGCTGAGACAGGCTCTTTCATTGAATCCATCAGAAAGAAGACCATCTAGCAGCTTGTCCTGAGGGTCCGCAGCAGATTTCGGAAAACCTTCTGAACCTAGGACTTGGTAAATGGGGATCAAACAAATGTCAGTTTGACAAACAAGTGCGGAGTACCTTGTGCAAATCAGGCTATAAAAGGGTGTCCCTGATGCTCAAAGCTCCCTGTTTTGAGAGGGTTGGGGAAGCAAATCACTGAACGCAGACCAAAAAAATAGAACACAGTCTATGATCAACAATACATTTCGTGGCAGCAAGGCATAGTGTAGGAAATCATAGTGGACTAAATGACAATAAAGACTATAAGAAATGGCGTATAAGTTTCTGAAGTTATCATATAATATGACTTTCTGAGTAAATTTCAGGACTATATTTATCAAGGCAACTCTAAGAAGCAGACAACTATGAGTGCTAGTCCTCTGTGCTACTAATGTGCCAAAGTAAACATATAGCAATTTTTATTGTAAATCAAAATTCCAACACAAATACAAACTAAATAGTGATCTTGGATGAGAGAAACGAAATAGAATATTAAGCAAGCAATAATTAATACTAACATAAGCCAAACCAAAATAACGAATCTAAATAATGGGAAAATATAGCAAATAGCATGTGCCTAAAATGTTTTAAATTTACCAATCACCCTTTAGTTTGGTGATACTGAAGCCGTCCTAGGTCTTTGAGGTCTCAAGTTTGAGCCAAATTTAACCCCCCCAAAAAAATATATAGTTACAGAATTTAATAGTCTTTTAACTCATCAGCCAAGAAGACAAGGTGCACTTATTTGATCCTTTTGCAATAAGATAGATGCTGTAAGATTGGAAAAAAAAAAAAAAAAAACTATAGCAATTGAAAGATGCTATTTACGCTAATATCTCCGGATCAAGTTGATTGGCACTATCATTAGTTAAGTAATTAGCTTAATCATACACAGTTTTAAAATTAGTAGCAGATATTATTAAAGCAAAAAATATATATATATATTTATCAAAAGTCCACTCAAGCAAGTATACTAAAATAGCAAAAACACTAGCAGCACACAAATCAAAACAAACTGATAGCCCTTATAATAACCCAAAACCAAAAGCAAGTACCTTTTTTTTCTTCTTCTTCTTCTTCAACAACTTCAATGAGCTGTTGTTTTGAAGATTCCAAAGCATTATCCGATGGTGGGTCTTTAAGAACCACAGTTAGTGAAAATACAACTGAAACAACCATCAAAAGAACCACTAAACCAACCATAACTCTCATCGGGTTAAACCCATATTTCCTTTCCGGTTCAAGTTCTCTCATATCACTCTGCCCGTGAAGATCCCGGCGGTTTCCAGGATCATTGTCCGGGTTTTTCTTGACCCGCTTCATATTTAAGAATTATTGAACCAATCATCTGTCAAATGGATCGATTGAGAGTTGCAGGTTTGCGTTTCAGTGAAACTGAGAGATGGAGTCCGAGCAAAGAAGAAGAAGTGGAGTGGAGCGAGACTGAGAGCGAAGAAGATCGATTTGTGTGTGGGCGGTAACAGAGATGAGTTATTGCAATTGGAAACGTGGCAGTAATACAGTTTCACACATCAACTTCATATGGGAACACGGTAACATGAGAACCAAGCTATTATATTATGAGTTGTGGCCCAATGGCTAGTTGGGGAAATCCAAATTCAAAGAACATTTTTTTTTTTTAAATTAAGAATAAGGAGAACACTAATTTTTTTTAATAAATTTGTGAAGTCTTTTTTTCTCATCTCAATAATTTTTTATATACTAAAATTTTATAGTTGGATAAATAATAAATATAAATATATTTAAATAATTAATACATTTTTTTTCTTTTAAAATGTGAATCATTTTACAATGATTGGATTCCTTTAAATGAAATTGGTTAATTTTTAAATATCAAACAATTTGTAAAAAAAAAAAATTAAACTTAATTCCTGTATGTATAAATTATGATGTAAACCCATATTCACTTCAAAGTTTAATTAAGACGTTTGGTTTAATTCTATAAAAAATCCATTTTATTTATAAATAAATTTTAAATAGAATTTATTTATAAATAAATTTTTGTGTTTGATTGTCACGATTCAATCTGGGAACCGCGATGATCTTAGGATATGGGTGTTGCCTAAATTACCGAGACTACGAAGAACCCAATTACCTATATGACATGGCAAACAATACATTTAATCAATTCAAATAGCTTAACAATGTTATTGAAAATTGAGTAGCTTTTCCTCTATATAAGGATTATGTCCAGCTGTAAAATATGCAATAAACATTTCCAATAAACTTTATCATCAATATTCATATCCCTATCATCAATGATTTTTCTGAATCTCCAATATCATCTTAATACGTACATATATATCTGTATATCATACTATATCCATCCATAGCACTATATATGCAAAATCATATAAATACAATCACATATATATACATGCCCCTATTTAATTTACAGTACCATGGAACGTCTATACTGTACAAATATTTACATATACTTTTGGGACTGAAATATTACATATACAAGGTGATTATCAAAAGTCCACGGCGAGGATAGAAGGTGCCTATGGAATTCGAGTTTCACTGCAGACCTGAAAATGATAATCACTGAAGGGGGTGAGTATAAAAATACTCAGTGAATCCATATGTATAAAAATACATAAATATCATATTACCATAATTGCCCATGTATGGCCTGTAGAATCAATATAAGATAACAAATATAGAGTATAATAAGTATCTATATAATTATCCATCTATAAATATATCCAGTGTAGGAGTCAATGCACATATGATATAACAGGATTAAGTCCAATAATAAGTGTAATCATACTGTCTGTAATAAGCAAAATAATAAAGTGCATAAATCACTAAACGCAAAGGGGATCCGCTTTTACGACTAGAGAATATTACACCCTCCCTAGCATGGGTCAATTTAATTAATACTAGAGAATATTACACCATCCCTAGCAAGGGTCAATTTAATTAACATCAGTGTGCACACGGTAGATGAAATTTTCAGTGTGTTTCCATATAATCATCAATATAACATAAATATATCTCATATAGCTGTAGAACAATCATATATATATATTTATAATGAATAATAGAACAAGTTTGGCTTAAGTAAAAAATATGCCCGACGGGGCCCAGTTGCACTGCCGCAACTGACACTCGCCGTTACAGGTCCGTTTTGGGATTTTTGAGTAGTTTTTGGTTAACTATGTTACCAAAGGATTTAAGTGGACCATGAGGTACCATTTTAAAACTTGGGAGAAAAATAAAAGATTAGGCCAAGTGGTGGCTCAATTGGCTTTTTGTATTTAATTTATGGATAAACAAAGTTTAGATTATTTTAGGTCATTTCGGTGGGATTATTTACAGGCCAATATGCACTGTATATACTGTAAGATAACAAATGCTAGTTTATCAGTCCAAATGACTTTTCATATGATATATAATGCAAATCATGCATGATTATACATACAGACTATCCTTTATAGCAATTTAACCACTTTTTCCCCCAATCCACTGCTCTCAAGCTCTAATCGGCCCGCCGCTCAACACTCCGAACTGGAGTACTCGACGGTTCACCTATTTCCATATATAAAACTCCGGTAAGATGTAAAACCATCACAAAACACATTATTCACATAAACAGACATCAAATATACACATTATACACTATAGACCTCACATTACATAATTTACCCTTTTTCCAATCCTTTATGCATTATACATATACTATCATCACATTTGACTTACATTTCACATATTCATCATTGTTAAACCAAATTAATAACTCATATGCACTTAACTCAATATTCCATATCAAACATACACCAATATTCAAGTTTAGCTTCCAAGTACTTATATCAATCATCTTTTATGTCACAACCTATTTTTAAACCATGACGGTCCTAGGGTACAGGTAATGCCAAGGCGACCAGTACCTCGAAGAACCCATGCTTTTACATTAGCTTAACTTTACAATCATTACTTAACATGTGATACATTTTAGGTGATAATTTTTTTATCATAACATGCATACAGAAAAACTGACAGAGTTTCCTTTGTAACCCTGACTTAAGCTATCCGTAAAACATATAAATTGCACTTCCAAAATAGTATACATCCCCTTTTAACCTCCAGTAGTCAATCACAACTCAATATGCACTTCAATATTTGCATTCGTATCTCATATCATATTTGCATCATAACAATTTCTCATATCATATACATATCATATAAAGTTCTCATAACATATATATGTATATCACATACATATTCATATCATATCTGATTATCATTGGTCATATTTGACACTATACTTTTAGCAAATCCAAGCCCTCTATTGTCACAGCCCAACTTGGGAGCCATGACAGTCCTAGGGTACAGGTGATGCTTATGCTACCAGTACCACGAAGAACTCATAAAACTATACTATATGGCATGCAATACACTAATAAGCTCAAAATGGCTTAACAATCTTATGAAGAAAATTGGGCAGCATCTCCTTTGTATAAGGAGCATGCCCAGCTGCTAAAAGCACAAATAAGCACTTCAACTATATACTTCCACTTCTATCTCAATATCAAGGATCCCTCTGGATCTTCACAACAACTCAAACTCAACAATTTATCAACAGATCACAATCTCATATATCTCAAATATATATTTATATCTCCAAAATGCAACTTAGATTAAAAGATGCAACAAACTTATACATACATGTCAAACTTATTTACAGTACCATGGAACCTCTATTATGTACATTATTTATAAATATTTTAGATCTGGAATTTACATAGTACTGTCAAAACTTCCATGGCGAGGATGAGATGCCAATGGAATACGGTCCTCACAGCTAACCTGAAATGTTAACCACTGAAGGGGGTGAGTATAAAAATATACTCAGTGAATCCATAATGCATAAGAATACAGTAAATGCTATAATATGAAGAAATGCCCATATATGGCC
>CANXYC010777606.1:0-12118 GCA_948193065.1 Aleurites moluccanus | reverse complement strand
ACTTCTTTTTTTTTTTATTACTATAGATATATATATATAAATTAAAAATTTATTTTATATAACACTAAAAAAATATAATATATATATATATATATATATATATATATATATATATATATATATATATATATATATATGCTTTTGCAAATTTCCCCCTCTAATTTTATCGCCTTGCTAGTTTCAACTTTATAGTAGTACTAGGGTTTAATACCAAGGGAGTAAAACGACGTCATCTGGCACGAAACCCTACTCTCCAACTGCATTCTGAACAAACAGCACATAACTAGAATATCTGCCAGCCCTTTCCATTTGAACATTCGAGAGACGTTTCTGTTTTTTCACACTCGAGCAGTAGCAGTTCATAATTTCCTCTCAACTTCCAGAGAACAAAAACCCCTTCTTCTATCGCCCTCTGAGATCCGATCTAGGGTTTCCTGTTTCCATCTTTCGAACCAGAAATGGCAATCGCAGCTCAAACTCCCGACATTCTTGGTGAACGGCAATACGGCCAGGACGTTCGTACTCAAAATGGTTCTCTATCTCTCTTTCTATGCGTATACGTGTTTATATTATATATATCTATTAGTAGCTTCAATTAGAACACAGGTTTTTGTTTAGCTTATTCTCTTTGTTTAGCTTATTCTCTCTCTGTCGATACCCCTAAATTTTGTGTTTCTTAGAGACTCGACTGAAGTAATCTGTTTACTTTCACATGGTATGTTAGTGATGGCGTGTCAGGCTGTAGCCAACATTGTCAAATCTTCACTTGGTCCTGTTGGCCTCGACAAGGTACTGTGAATTTTTTATTTCTTAATCATTACCGTTATTGTAATTCACTTCAAAACTCATAGATGCAATAAGGGAAGGCTGATAGCTAGCGACAGTCGCTTGCCTGCTTAGACCTAATAAAACTAATGCGCAGAGTCTCAATTTTTAGTATTTTGCTGACAGTAGGCCTTAATAAGGCACATAGAAGGCATGTAATCTACAATTTTTAGCTGTCAAACCCTTAAGGCTTCAACTGGTAATTGCATTTATAAATGCTTAATTATAAACTAAAGTTGTCGTTGGTTTGTATTAATGTTGTTGTTAAAATTGAAAGTAAAGTTTGTGGCAAAATTATTTGATCAACAAAATTCCTTCCAATTTTATGGAGGCATTTTCACTTTCTTTTTAAGGAAATGGATTATGTAAACACCCTTCATTGATTGATTACTTGTTGCAGATGCTAGTAGATGATATTGGTGATGTAACAATTACCAATGATGGTGCCACAATTCTTAAGATGTTGGAAGTGGAGCATCCTGCTGCCAAGGTGGATATATTTTCATTGTGTTCTTTGTATGCCTAAATGTAATTATTTAGTCCTGTCTTTGATACTCATGATTGTTCAATTCTTTTTTGAGTTTTGTAGGTACTCGTTGAGTTGGCAGAGCTTCAAGACAGAGAAGTAGGTGATGGAACAACTTCAGTGGTTATTGTCGCTGCAGAGTTGCTCAAGGTAACTGCTGCTTGGGCTTCTTAGGCCCTTGGGTTATTTTTGGAATTCAGTACTTTCTCATATGGGTGTCTGAAGCTCTCTGATGTCCTAAAGGGAATTAACTCCATGATTGGATAATTTTTGCAGAGAGCAAATGATCTGGTGAGGAATAAGATTCATCCAACATCAATAATCAGTGGATACAGAGTGAGTTTCTTTCTTTCATTCACATTTTCCTTATGTTATAATACCTGTCAAGTGCATTTATATGTGTACAACCCAGGGACCTAGCGTGGTTATCACTGGATTTCTTCCTCTCACTGATTTAGCTCCTGCAATTGCTTTTGTCTGTGGACAGCTTGCTATGAGGGAAGCATGTAAATATGTTGATGAAAAATTGGCAGTGAAGGTAAGAATTCATTCAATTTACTAATAAAAAGTACTTTTTGATAATTATGGACATGATGTGTCCTTGAAAGCTGCTGCATAACAAGTCCTTTAAAACTGTGCTACTACTTCTATGTAGCATAGGTAAAACCGTTCACCATTATAATCTCTGTGCAGTATTATATTATGAGTTTATGAGTTCTATGTGACATACCTGATATATCAGCATTCAGAAGTCATTCTGTTGTGCTTAATTTCAGTGATCCTCATAACGCTTTTTTTTTTTTGGCGGGAGTGGTTTGAAAGTGAAACAAAGGAAGTTTGTGGCACAGAAACACTCAGTGTTCTCTCTCTTTTACGTGCACTTTTGTTATGGATTTTATGCCTCATTTTCATCAGCTGCATAAATGCATTGCCTAATATGTTAAAAGTCCTGTTTTTAATGTAGGTTGAAAAGCTTGGAAAAGATTCTCTTGTAAACTGTGCCAAGACTAGCATGTCCTCAAAGTTGATAGCTGGTGACAGCGATTTCTTTGCAAATCTGGTACACTTATTTTTGTCAATGAAATATGAGTTTATTATTGTGCAAGGATCTATGTTCTTGTTATAACTGATATGTGATTGAGTGGGATATTATGAAACCAACACACTGAGTTGAACTTTGTTAATAGCTATGTTTCCCTCTCAATTCTGCCACTATTGTTGAACTTGCTACTCTAGTTTTCTGCATATGTCAGCTCTAATGGATGTTAATACTGTCAATATATTTTTATTTCCTGCTATTTGGCATCACTATTTCCATTTGTGGTTTGTTTCTTGATGGAAATGTATGAGAACATTCAGTTTGTCATTTTTGTAGATTGCTTTTGTGGATAAGGTTTTTGTTTATGGATGATATATCTTCTGTAGGGCATTCTTAGTTTTGATAATGCTTTATGTTGTAGCTTCTAGACACAGAAACTTAAATGCTTACGTACTGAATTTCGTCATAGGTTGTAGATGCTGTGCAAGCGGTAAAGATGACCAATGCACGAGGGGAAATCAAGTACCCCATCAAGGTTAGTGTTTCATTGGGTTCGCTGTGTTGGCCTTGAAAGTTTCTTGAGCCTGATTATGCAACTGTCATTGGTTGCAATATTTCAGATTACTGATCTGTATTTTGAGCTTCCTTTTTGGAAAGTTTTCAAAATTTGTAGATTGATGTTTTTATCTCCAAAAGATTTCAAAAACTTGGTATGGCCCCTCTGCCTTGAATAGTGATAATTCTAATGCTCGAACTATTTGTTTGATCTTCCAGAGTATTAATGTTTTGAAAGCTCATGGAAAAAGTGCAAGGGATAGTTACTTGTTGAATGGCTATGCTCTAAATACTGGCCGTGCTGCTCAAGGAATGCTGACAAGAGTTGCACCTGCAAAAATTGCATGTCTTGACTTTAATCTTCAGAAGACAAAGATGCAATTGGGTGTACAAGTCTTAGTCACTGATCCAAGGGAGCTTGAGAGGATTCGTCAAAGGTGACCAGATTACATACTCCAAACTCCATCTTTCAAAATTTATTTTAAATTAGAGTGCATTGGACACTTTGGTAATCACTTTCTGTTGTTAGTAAATTTACTGCATCTTTAATTGTAGCAAATAAGTTGATGACACTTTTGCTCCATTAGCTCATGCCATACTTGTGCTTCTTATTCCCGCCGTGCCCACCCCCCCACAAAAGAACAAAACATATGCCCCTACTCCATGTTCTTCTTTCTTTTGTGCTGTGCTTGTGATTTCATTTTTAATGGGATGATACCTGTGCCTTCACAGAGAAGCTGACATGACAAAGGAGCGCATAGAAAAACTCTTGAAAGCTGGAGCAAATGTTGTTTTAACTACAAAAGGAATTGATGACATGGCTCTTAAGGTAAGCATCTGTTACATATTTTTCCAGTTGCTTCCAATCTTGCTGTAGCAGTAGTTAGCATGCATTTCCCACTGTTGAACTGGCTTTTGTATCTATATGACCTTTTCTGCAGTACTATTGCAATATGATGGTTTTCCCGCATGAGCTATTTTAATTTTTTTTTCTTGTGCTATCTGCTTTAATTATTTTGATCTATGATCTATCAATGCCTTGTATTTATTATGTACAATTGTTGTTATTTCAGTACTTTGTGGAGGCTGGGGCTGTTGCTGTGAGACGTGTTCGGAAAGAGGATATGCGCCATGTTGCCAAGGCGACTGGTGCAACCATGGTACTCTTCTATTTCTATCCTTTCAGTGATTATTGTAATCATCTATATCATATGAACATGTTGGCTATGTGCTTAGAGGGATTGGTCAGCCCTGTTGAGTTACAGTTTAATTCAGGATTCTCTCTGTGAAATTCAAATATCATAGTCTTTCAGTGATCTTGTCCCTTGGCATCAACTTAGATATGTGTTTTGCCCAATCGCTTGAATTCTTATTTTTCACATAATGATTACCTAATGCATTATTCATTGGCCTCTGCTGTTAACATTCCCATGTTAAAATTTGCATCTCTTTATGGAACGGCATGCTAAAGTTTTATCTCCCCTGCCTCTTTTGTTTGAATTGTCTGTTTCATTTTTTATAAATGCTGTATTTTGTTATCCATCCCAATATTTCCTAGGACCATGTTATCTTGATAATGTTATACTCTCTTTTGTGTGTCTTTAGGTTTCAACTTTTGCTGATATGGAAGGGGAGGAAACGTTTGATCCATCATTTCTTGGATACGCTGATGAAGTTGTGGAAGAGCGCATTGCAGATGATGACGTGATTATGATAAAGGGGACAAAATCTACAAGCGCGGTTTGTGATTTACCTTCTTTATATTTCATGCATTTTAACAATGTTGATGCTAGACCTAAATGTTAAATCTATAGAACTCCTATGCACATAAAAAAGTGTGATGTATTCTGTAGGCACAACAGTCTTCTGCTAGGTTTTGGCACACTTATCCATGCTAAAATTTGAAAGCGATCAAGAAAATGAAGATTAAATCTCTGCATTCTTATTTTCTTAACTTGTACATGATGGTTTTACATTGTAAATGGTATTCATGATTGCCTCTGATTTAATTTTTTTTTCTTTTAATATATACTTAGGTCTCCTTAATTCTTAGAGGTGCAAATGACTATATGCTGGATGAGATGGAGAGAGCTCTGCATGATGCTTTATCTATTGTGAAAAGGACCCTTGAATCTAACACGGTAAACTTGATACCTGACGATTGCTTGCTTTGCTTTATGTGATTATAAAATTAAATTAAAATTGGTAATGCTGCCTTACCTGGAGCTATATGCCATTCTTGTACACAATTATGATGATATCTTGTTGGTGTGTATTGAATATAATCCAAAATGCTCTAGTATTATGCTTTTTCTTGGCTTTGATTTTGATCATGAAATCTTGCGACAATAAATTTGGGTCAAGATCTTTGTTTCTTTTCCATATATTCAGCAAAGTTAGGAAGTTTTGCTGATATTATACACAAATTAGAATGGTGTAGATTGTCAATTGGGTGGGTCGGAGTACACATACAATAGGTTGATACAAATTCTGTGGTGTAAGTGGCACCTATTGAGGAAAAGGGAGATTTAGATAGTCTGGGCACGTGCATCATAGACCAACAAACGCACTGGTATGGAAGGTTGATCTCATTGAAGTAATAGAAAGTAATAAAATGAGGGGCAAACCTAAGATTACATGGTGAGTGATTTATTGGCACTAAATTTTCTGAAGACAGCTCTAAATCGAGTGGAATGGAGGAAAGGGATCCTTATAGCAATCCTAACTTGTTTGGGATTTAGGTTTAGCTGAGTTGTATACATATGTGATATAAAGATAGAAGAAAAATAGGTAGTAAGGTCTTTTTTTATGGACTTTGAGCAAGGGAAGGCCATTACTATTTACATGACTATTTGTTTGACTGAAGATGCCATCGCACAGTGATTTGATAGTGCCTTTAAAACTACTGAATGTAATTTATCTAAATTGGAGAGAAAAGAGAGAGAGAGAGAGAGAGAGACATAACCATGTTGGTCATAAAGCAGTAGAAAATTTTGCTGTCATATGTGTCATCAGTCTTGGTGGGTCTCCATCCTGTTGCAGGGATTGCTTTTTTGGGTCCTAGAAGACTTGAGTTAAGAGTGCATACAACCACCACCTTAACAATTTTCACTTGCAGGGACACGGTGATGGGTTCTTACTCAACCCATGACCATTCTACTCCTGAATGGCCCAGATATGCTTGGAGCTTGATTGTAGGGGGTTTTAAATGCAAAATCTGAAAATGAAAATTTTAAAAAATGATTTGGCTCCTATGGCATTTTGTTTTGTGTGGGATGGGCGAGAACATATCTATCATTTACAGAAATAATCAAATGTTTCTGTTCATATATTTGAGTAATTAAATGTTAGAGCTGTTGATTGTCGAAGTTTTGTTCAGTAGTCATTTGTGTGTTACAGGTAGTAGCAGGTGGAGGTGCTGTTGAGGCTGCCTTATCTGTGTATTTGGAGTATCTTGCTACAACTCTAGGATCACGTGAACAGTTGGCAATTGCAGAGTTTGCTGAATCTTTACTAATCATACCAAAGGTTTAGTATAGAATACGTGTGCCCAACATTTTGAGATTTTACCGTTCACCCGTCCCCTCTTGATATGAAGGGATGCCACCAAGTTAGTAGCAAATAATATGGCATCCATCTGGTGCAGGTACTTGCTGTTAATGCTGCCAAGGATGCCACCGAGTTAGTAGCAAAATTACGGGCTTACCACCACACTGCACAAACAAAGGCTGAGAAGAAACATTTGTCCAGGTATTATGGTTTGTGTTAAGGATATTCTCTCTGTTTTTTTATTTTCCTGCTATTTCTTTTGTTCCAAAGAACCTCTTGTATGAGAAGCATTCTTGATCAAATTGATTTGGAGATTGTAAAAGTAAACTGTAAAGAGTTGCATGGTAGTGATTTTAGTAAAAGTAGTATGTTATTGCTTGGATTTGGTTCACATGCATGGACTATTGTGTTTGTAAGGGTCTCTTTAATTAATATATCCTGTTGCGTTTTTAATAGTCTCTAATATTTGTCTTGCACTGGAAATGTTGCAGCATGGGATTAGACCTTTCAAAGGGTACCGTTCGCAACAACTTGGAAGCTGGAGTCATTGAGCCTGCAATGAGCAAAGTGAAGATAATTCAGGTAATGGCAGTGTAAAAACACAAGTGTTTTACGGAATTCATTCTATTAAGGAGTATCTAAATGCTAATTACTTCTCTTGTTTGCTAGTTTGCCACCGAAGCTGCCATAACAATTCTTCGAATTGATGACATGATCAAACTGGTCAAAGATGAAAGTCAAAATGACGAGGAATAGTGTTGAAGATGCTCGCGGCCATTTATTTATTTTTTCTATGTTTCATCGGTGGCAAGTGGAGAAGGGGACAATTGTGTGGTTTTGAGTGCTGATGGTTTTGAAGAGTTGGGTTTGGGTTGGTTTTTTCTTATCCCCGTGAATTAACGTTCTTTTTATGTAGTTTAAATTTGGTGGTAATTATTATTATTTTTTATCCATTGTTAAGAGTATGCAGTTTTAATCTTGAGGAGCATGTTTCCATCAGGCTACTGATCCATCAATTCAATCCTTTAGAAATCAGTTTGATGTTTCTCAGAGAAATCGAGCCTGTAGTACATGGTAGTTATTCCTTTAGTGTTAATTTTTTTTTTTCTCAAATCGGGACTATTATTCTCTGAGAAAAAAGAAAAGAAAAAAAAAATGTTAAAGCAGCGTATGACCTTTCATACGGGTTCATGTGCATTGCCTCGCTAATTATTGTACGGAATCACGTGTTTTCCTTTATTATCGCTAGTAAACATTATATAACTAATTTTTTTTTTTTTTTTTTTTTTTTTTTTAAGGATTTCGGGTGTTCAAGTTGTTTTTATGATAGTTGTGATGTTAGTAGTTAGTATTAAAATGATGTTAGTGGTTGGTGTTAGAAGGAAAGATAATGTTTTAATGAGATATTATATTTATTTTTTATTGAATCGCAGACTTAGTTAAGAAAAAGAAACTCGAATCTGAGATATCTTGCAATGAGCAAATGCTTTTCGTCATCCAATGGTTCGTTATAATCTAAACACAATTTTATTTAAGAATCACCCTTTAAAAAAAATAAATAAATTAGTGGATATCTTGGGCGCCATTTGTAACAAGTGAATTTGTGTATAATTTAAATGTGTTAAAATTGTTCGAAACCATGACCGATATATGACCTGGGACGCCTATTATGTTGAACTGGGCATGAAAATAATTTTTTGATATAGGAAAGCGAGAAGCCTAAACTAAATAATTTATTAGCATTATAGGATTATCTGTCTTAATTAATAGCTGTCTTCTGATAAACAGTAACAATTCGTCTTTTTATGTACTGTTTTCCTAAATCCTTCCACATGCTTTCATAATTAATAAGGACACTCCGGTGTAATTTTTTATAGATTAGATATAGTGGAAATAAAGGAAAGCTCGTTGAAGCACTGCTGTACTCTGACATCTTCCCTTTATGTTTTGTACAAAAAAACTCGTTTGAAAAAAGATAGGGGGGGCAAAATCGATTGTTCTGTAAAATAAGTAAAAAACCAAACAACTCCCTAATGAAAACAATTCTAACCAAATCAGGTTGAAGTTAATTAAATAGACAGTTTCGCAATGCAAATTGAACATTGGCTCAAAGTTTGAATGGTTAAACACAGGCTGGATCACTTACAAGTGATTAAATAGAATTGGAAAATATAACTCGTTTGATTAATATTATCTTTATTGACGAATAATAAAAATATTTCCTTTATAAAATAAGTAAATAATAAACCTATTTTATCGATTAAACTAATCATTGAATTAGACAAATAAAAATTGATCCAATAGGAGGCTTCCCCTTCTTTTCCAATATTTTGTTTTTATTTGCGTATGATGGTGGGAGTTAAAATTACATTTTTATAATGAAAGATAATGATGATTAAGGGAGCACATGATGTTTCACGTGCATTGCCTTTGTATTGGGATCATCTCACCTCGTAAACTCACGTGATTCAAGGTATCTCCCACCAATGCCAAACCTTTGTTTACGTATTGCATGCTTTATCTTATCTAAATTAAATTATTAAATATGTATAGTTTTCAACCACCTTTTTCTGCATTCTGATAAGCCAGCATCTCACCAATATTATTTAACAACATAATAATAAAAAAAGTGTCTATTGAATTATTATAACCCACGAATCGAATTTTTATGCTGGGAGTATGAGAGATGAAAAGTTAAAATTTTGATAACTCTGTTTCTATTTAAAAATAAAATTTTTTGAATTGCATGGAAATTAATTAAAAGAAGTAACAATAATTATTTATTATTATTGATAAATTTTCTTGAACTTTTCATTAGAGTTTAGTCCTCAGGTGGATAAATTCTTATATCACTAAGTTTACTGCATAGAACTGTGAACCAACCAATAATAATTTAATACACTATAATATTAATTATAATATAAATTTTATAATTTATAAAATTAATTATTATATTAATTTAATATATAATTATTAATTAATAATATCTAATTATTATTAGTTGATTTATAATTCTACGTGATAAACAATAATTTTTGTAGAATAGAGAAAAATATTATACCGGAGAGATTTTCATTTATTTAAGTTGGTTTCTATTTTGACAAAATAACAGTATATTAAATAATGAATAGTTTAATTATATATTTGTTTCTTTATTTTTATAGATAAAAATATATCATGATTGAAGATTTAATAACATATATAAAGAAGATGACACGTGTCTCTTATAATTATTATTATTAAATTATTTAATTTTAATTCATGATTCGTGTCATTATTTGGATCAAATCATATTGATATAGAATTATACCACATTATTTATATTAAATTCATAAAATCCAATTATTTTGGTCTATAAATCTCTCATCTTGACCCAAATATTGAATCAAGAGATTAAGGAATAATATTTTTTAACAGCAGAAAATATAATCATAAATCATCATAACATATTTAATACAAGTCATTTAAAAAAAATAAGATGTAGTAATTTTCAAGTGACGAAATTAAATTTAGCTATAAATTCATTGACCAAAAATGAAATTATTCCATTTTGTTAGTATCCTGCCACTGTTAGTAATATTATTACGTTATAAAATATTAATTTATTTATAAATATAATAATATATTTATTACAAATAATATTTTTAAAAAAATTAAGACAATTTATATATATTTTAAAGAAAATATTATGAAAATTTAGGAGCTGAAAACCCCAAAACCCCACCTAATAGCACCGTCCCCCTCCCTTTCTGGCAGCTTTACGAGTCATAAATCAGACATTCATATTTCACAGTCATGAAATCATCATTATTAATAATATTTAATATTTTATTAATAAAATTAAAAAAGTAAAAAAAAAAAGGTACACTCAAACGTACGATCGGTACTTTTACTTTACACACTCCTCAGCTACTTACAGCTGCCTTTTCTTTTTATTTTATTCTACTTTTACTATTAAAAATGAATTTTTAATCTAATAAAATTGAAATTATTTCTCCAAAACATTAAATTTTATTAAAAAATTAATTTATTAATACAAGTAAAATTGTAGATTTTGTATAAATGTGTAATTTTACAAATTATTTTAATTTTAATTTTTTTATAAGATAATAATAGAAAATAAAACAGTTCCAGCTGGATCCAGCTGTAAGGATAGTAATGAAAACTTTGGGTGGTGGTGGCGTCAGGGATAATAAAATTTTTTAGAATTGAGTTTTGAGCGAACGTAACGGAAAACGGCCCCCGTTTTCTTTCTTTTCTTTTTTGTGTGTTTGTCGTTTACGGGAATACCTCCGCTTTTCCTATTTTGTATTGGTAGAGATACGAGGTACGGTCCCTACTCCCTTCGTAGCCGCCACGCGTCCCCTTTTCTTGTCTCATATGGTAAAATATTGTTTTTTTTTTTTTGTAACTTCTGGTAAAATATTTTAATTTAATGCGAGTCAATCGAATTTGACATAAAGGCCCCTCTATTGTTGTTTATGCTTCCAAACAAGGAGAAGTAACTTTCACTCCCTATTTTACTCCAGTTATTTTTCTTCCTCTACTTTTTTCCCGGCTTTGTATTTTTTTTATAATATTAAAAATAGAGAAATTAATTTTAAATTTATTATTTAAAATAATATTTATTTATTATTAAATTATATCCCAATATATTTTAGAAAATAGTCATTCCAATAAAATATATCATCTAAACATCAATAAAGTTCAAAATTTTTTATAAAATCTCACAATTAATCCTATGTTTCTATTAAATAGATTAAGAGCTATATTAAATCAATATACATAATTGAATTTTTCTATTATATGGGTTAAAATCAAAATTCAAACCTCACTTTGCCAAAAAAAAATAAAAAATAATTAATTAAATAATATATATTTATATGTAGTATTCTCAATGTTGATAAATAATAATTCATATTTATTTTGATACAAAATTTAAGAATTTATGATTGTTTTATTAATTTATTCTTATTAAAGCCACTAATAATATTAATCATTATTTTAAAATAATGTAATTAATTATGAGTATAATCAAAGGTATTTTTAAAAATATAATATTAAATTTAACTTGAAAAGTTAAGTAGATTATTATATAGACGGATGGAGTATTTAATAATAATAATAATAATAAAGTTATATTTGATAAAAAAAAATTTACCAAAACCATGTAGAACCCCCTGCATATTAATTGTAATCAAAATCATGTGAATGAATATGAGGTTTATCCGGTGCGTGCTAGAGTTACTTGAGAAAAATTCAAATAAATTTTACTTGATTTGGTAATAGAAAAAAATGAGGGTATTTAGTTAAAAGAATTTATTAATTTATTTTAGCCGGTTGCAAAGAGAGAAATTTTTTCCCTCAATTTTTTTCTTTCTTTCCGCCTATTTCATTATGTTTCTTGCTGGAAAATATCACATAATTACTATATGAATTATTAATTAAATAATAATTAATTTAAGAATAGAAAAAGAGCAATTGCTTTGAACATAAAATGTGTTATTAATAAAAATTAATTATTTTAATTGAGTAATATTTAGTGTGTGAAGAAATAATTAGTAATATATGAAAAATAAAAAAAAAATATTTTATCCCCAAATTGCAATTTCATTTATTTTTTT
>CANXYC010777203.1:0-19584 GCA_948193065.1 Aleurites moluccanus | reverse complement strand
TGGACTACTCCTATGCCTAAAACTAATTCAAATAACATGCATAATCATCAATTTCATGCATAAATACATATTAACAACACATTAAAAAGAAAGTAAAAATCTCTCCCCGAAGGTCTCTATAAGGGTTAGGTTCAAACTAGGATGAGGTGTTACATTAATCCTATATTATATTTACATTTTTATATAGAATTAATTATTATTTGGTCTTTGAGATTTATCGAAATTAATAAAGCGATCCCTGTATTTTTGAGAAATTCACTATTTAGTTCTTATCTTTTGATTCCTTCATACAAATTGGTCATTCCGTTCAGTTTTTTTATAAATTCTATTAAAAATTAAAAATAAAATAAAAAATAAAAAATAACTTTTAATATTTGAAATATCCTTCTTTTATTTTCTTTTAGTTTAAGGACATTATTCTAAATTAAAACTCATATCTTATCTTTCTCACTCTATCTACATATAAACCCATAACAACAAAAAATTCTTATAAAAAATGGGTTTAAAAAATTTATATTAAATAATAAAAAATTGAAAGGTTATTTATTATTTAGTTTTGAGATTTGTCAAAATTAACGAAATGATCCTTGCTTTTGTGTGGCTGATTTAGAAATTTTAATGGCAAGTAAAAAGTATTTTGGTCATTTTATAATTATTTAATGGTAAAAATGGACAGAATGACTAATTCATATGATAGAACTAAAATATATGGACTAAATAATGAGTTTCTCAAAATAAAAGAATTACTTAATTAATTTCGATAAATCACGGGGATTAAATAGTATTTAATCCTATTATATATTATTATTTTATTTTGTTTGAAAGAAACTTTAGAGAAATTCAGAAAATTTAAAAAAAAATAAATTTTATATATTATATGGGTAATAATATTAGAGATTGATTATAGAATACTGATTAATTGAATTATTTGGGATTAATTATTCAAGTATTAATTATGGTATAATTAATATTAGAAAATTAAGTGAATAACTATTAAATTAATTAGAGACTGAAATTAAGAATTAGTTTTCGGGTAATTATTTTATTTTTATTAAATTATTTGAGAATTAATATTGAAATTTATTGCAGATTAATTATTTAAAATTGTCAGAATAAATTTTGGATATTATAGAAAATATTTTGGAGATTGATATAAATGAATTAATAGTTAAATGAATTATTTGATGAAATAATTATCAACTAGTAATTTAAGTGTCGGTATTTGGGATATTACGAAATTTATATTTTGGAGTCTCGTTGATTAAAGAATAAATATTGGAATTAATTTAGAATACTTGTTGGAGGTTGATATTGAAATTTATTTTTGCAGAATAATTATTGAAATTGATTTAAAATATTAGGATTAGATAATTGTAACATGCAATAATTATTATAGATACTTATTGTTGAGATGAAAACTTAGGAGGGTCAATTGAGTTGTTGATATTAGAGATGGCTTATGGGTGGATTATTAAAAGTGTTATGACTTTTGTTTCAGTGGACTATGTCCTATTTTA
The DNA here is from genome assembly GCA_948193065.1 of Aleurites moluccanus. NCBI lineage: Eukaryota > Viridiplantae > Streptophyta > Magnoliopsida > Malpighiales > Euphorbiaceae > Aleurites > Aleurites moluccanus. Next base: position 18,067 of record CANXYC010777203.1, on the reverse strand, counting down.
AGAGATGTCAAGATTTCAGTAAATTCTTAAAAATCATTCTTTTAATTTTAGAGTCTATATTTGAGTTATTATTCTAAAAATTCTCGTACTTGGTTTCAGTGTTCCAAGTGTCATTCTTGCAGTATGTTAATAGGCGATCTAGAAAAAGAACCAGTTGGATTAACGGTCATTAAGTCTGTAAGTGATACTTTATAATATATTTTTTTATTTTTCATGCATGTGCATTTAATATATTTATATATAATTATGCATTAATATTATTAATTAGATAGGGACATGTGTGTGTATATTTTATTAATATTTATGTTATATATCATGTGTGGTTGCTGGATGGAATTAGAATGATATAGAACCATATAGATTATAAGTATGGATATAATTATAGATATGATGAGTTATAATTAGCGTGACAGTGGAGATTACTCATCACTCCGCGCTGCTTGACTATAACTGTGATAGCGAAACCCTATGAATTGAATTAAAATAATTTGGATTAAAAGAGCCAGATAAGGGAATCGGCTCCCTACAATATAATTTAGTGTGGTTCATGTTAACTAATTAACTAAATGACACTAATAATTATATTATATTGTATCATTTATTGAGTCGAATGTTCATTCCTGTTTAATTTATTTTTTTCAGTTTGCAAGTAAGAATTAAAAGCTAAATTATTATCGGGTCGTTCTACCATTTTTACTCCTATAGTAAAAGTTGTATATTTTAATTTATTTTTATTATATATTCTTAATTTAAGCTTTGCATTGTTATTCTGTTTGATATTATTGTCTTATTTGATTTATTGAAAATTTGAATTGTTTATCTAATGGATAGCTAGGTTTTCTTATTTAACTAGTGACCAGTAAACATAATTATTTTTCTATGATAATTATAATGGTATAATGGATATGATAAATTTGATGGAAAATGATTTTATTGTTGTTCAGACTTTGCTTAATAAATAAGTTCATAATCTTAATTTTATGTTCATTTCAATTATCACGCATCAGTTTTATTGTTTAATATTTAATTAGATTAATTGCAGATTTTGAAAGTATTATACTTACTTATTTTGCCTTCATATTTGGTGTGACAGATATATTATTGACTAATATCTCTACACCATATAATTTTCCTTACAATTATTACTGTAATTTGGAATAATATATAATTATTGTTATATTATTGTTATTTGTTGGGTAAACTGGCTTTTTAAAAATAAACGTGCTAAAAATAATTTATTTATTTAATCAAATAAAAAAATTGATAATAAAAGATTTTAAAGTTTGATCATAGTCTCAGTTTCTGCTAAAAGTATATTATTTTTTCCATGTGGGATAAATTACTAGAGTTTTAAAAGCCATGCTTGACTCACGAAATAATTGATATTTTTTTTATTATTTTCATAAATTTTTATTTATTAATAAATTTTAATTCATTGACATTTAAATATTTTTACGTTTAAAATTCGATCAAAATTTAATTAGTAAAATATATATTTTTGAAATAAAACAATTTTTCATTTCAAAAATATACGAGTGTGAGATGGATGAGTAAAGTTAGGCCTAACTACATTACATTCCAGTTAAGTACATCAAATAAACCCATTAAAATATTATAAAATTATAATTTTTTTTTTCTTGTGTAATATTGGATGGATATTCAATTAATTTTCTTGTTTGAACTTTCATAACAGTATAAACAAAATTTTTTTCAATAAGAGAATATTTTGACTTGAAAAAATTCATAATTGCTGAAAATGGAAAATTATAATGGTAGCAGTTAAATTGGATGTACCTCAATGGCTGCCTTATTGCCCAGAGCGAAAAGACGCTTGTAACAGCTGGCTAGACACTTGCCTTTCATATAGCATTGTCTTTAGTTAATATCTATTACTTTTGGATGTGGTATCCGGATTAAAGTCTTCGGATTTTAAAATAGGTAAACACAAATAGTTATAAATTATAGTTTTTATCCAATCGAATTAAATTAAAAATAATTAAATTAATATTTTATAATATATTTATAAATAAAATATTTTAAATATTATAAAAATATGACTTAATAAATTTTTATTAATAATCAGAAAAATTAAAATTAATTATTTTTATTTAAATTTATAAGTTAATTATTAAATTGATATTAATCAAACATGTAAATTAATTATTTAAATTTAAAATTTTACAACATTAATATATCAAATAGTCAAAATAGTCCAAACATAATTCTAAATTATAAATATTTTATATATATTAATATAAATTAAATTAAAATAATTTTAATAAATATAAAAAATATTTTAAGAAATGTAAATTTTATTGTTACAAAAAGAAAGTATAAAAAAATAATTTTAGAAGATATATATATATATATATATATATATATATATATATATATATATATATATATATATGAAAGCTACCTATAATTCAATTAGCACAAATGATTAAGATAATTATATTTATATAAACAGTTTCAAATTTATTAATTTAAATAAGATTGAATTTATTGATATTTTTTAATCTATTTAAATCTTAAATTAATTTGATCAATAAAATCGAATCGAATTTAACAAGAATGATAGGGACATTCAAACCTTTGTAAAAGCTATTTTGACTTTTTGATTGTTTTTTACATGTTTTAACGTAAAGTAAAAGAATTAAAAACATAGTTAGCCTTCTTATATGAATAAGGATTGTATCAAGATAGGTTGAATCAGATTTTGCTATTCTCGTTTTTATTCTTCTTAATATACTAATTCTATCACTGATCTTATCATAATAAGATAAAAAATATACTCGCATTCCCGATTATGTAAAGAATAAAAATATTTATGGAGCCTTGTAGCTAAACTTATGAACACTCTTTACCACTTTATAGTTAAATCTGACTTTATTTATTTTTATTAATAACAAAATTTTGCAATTGTCAATCAATTCTATATTTGCTCGTATAAAAAATAGTAGAAGAAATTTCATTTTTCAAATCAATGATGAATGAATTATATAACTCTCCTAAACCTTGTATGATAGAATGTCATCAAGCAATTGATTGTTTATTCAATCATTTCGTGAAGTTATTACAATTGAGAGGAGAATAATTTCACAATAAAGTTAAAAATTTAATATAAATTTACCTTGATAATAATTACAAGTCTGTAAATTAAATTAACAAATTATTATTTTCTTGCATATTATAGTTGGGTTATTAACCACCCAACTACCAAATTAGTATTTGAAATGGAGACCAAAGCATTGTACAGATCTTTGAACTAGTTTGGTGGGGTGCGCCAGGCCCGTGCAATAGTGCAACGCATGGGCGACGCTTAAAGGCCCCAGTAGCAAGCTAACTGTCATGGACCCTTCCCCTAAAAAAATTAATTTAATATCATGTGGACCAATGGCCCACGTATCAGATATTAAACTGATAAGAACAGATACTACACTTGATCTTAGCCAAAAGGCCGAGAAAGGTATGCCACATGCAGTCTTGCAAACTTCCCTTTAACGACTTTTCGTTCTCATAGCCTCTTGTTATTGTTTCGATGTGGGACATTATTTAAGTTTAATGGTTAGGCTTGTCTATATAAACTAATGTACGTACTGGTAGGATTACAAAAAAGTCTTTCCGTCCAAACCACAATTGTTTCCCACCAAAAAAGATTGGGAGCTAAATATTAGGCATAAAACGAGTTATTAAGTAATAATATGAAAATATGATTTTTTTTTTAAATTGTAAGTTAAAATAATTTTGGATAAATTATAATTTGAAAAAATACTGTAAAATATTTTTTAATTTAAAAAGTAGTAATAATATAAATAAAAATAAAAATAAATATTTTTCAGGAAATTTAAAAATTAGTAATAATAAGAATAAAAAAAATTGAACTCAAAATTATAATTTAGAATTTTTTTTTTCCGAATTATAATGTGAAACAATAATTTGGAATATTTTTATTAATTAAAAGGTAGTAATAATATAAAAGAATAAAAAAAAAACTTTAAGGAAATTAAAAATATAAATTAATCAATTTACAAAATATAAGTAATTTTTATAAAATTTGATTTTTTTTTATAAAATATTAGAGTTTATAGTATAATATTTTGTAAATCGTAAAATTTATAAAATATAAATCATTTTTACAATATTTTATATTTTTTTATATAATATTGAGGTTTGTAGTGTAATATTTTGTAATCATACAATTTCTAAAGTGTAAGTTATTTTTACAAAATTTAGCACTTTTTTACAAAATATTAGGGTTTGTAATGTAATATTTTGTAAATCGTATAATTTATAAAATATAAGTCATTTTTATAAAATTTTGAATTTTTTTTTATAAAATATTGGATTTTGTAATATAATATTTTATAAATCGTACAATTTACAAAATATAAGTCATTTTTACAAAATTTTACACTTTTTTACAAAATATTGAGATTAATAGTGTAATATTTTATAAATAGTACAATTTACAAAATATAAGTCATTTTACAAAATTTTACATTTTTTTATAAAATATTGGAATTTGTTGTATAATATTTTATAAATAGTACGATTTACAAAATATAAGTTATTTTTACAAAATTTTGTATATTTTTACAAAATATTGGGATTTGTAATATAAAATTTAGTAAATTGTACAATTTACAAAATATATGTCATTTTTATAAAATTTTACACTTTTTTTTTATAAAATATAAGCCGCTTTTATAAAATTTTATACATTTTTACAAAATATTGAGATTTATAGTATAAAATTTTATAGATCATACGATTTATAAAATATGATCAATTTTTACAAAATTTACTACTTTTTTTACAAGATATTGGAGTTTGTAATGTAAATTTTTATAAATTATATGGTTTTATTAAAATATCACAAATTTTTATAAAATTTTTCATTTTTTTATAAAATATTATGGTTTGTAGTATAAAATTTTATGAATTGTACCATTTATAAAATATGACCCATTTTTATAAAATTTGTCACTTTTTTTTTTTACATAATATTAGAGTTTATAGTATATTATTATGTAAATAATACGATTTATAAATTATCAATCATTGTTACAAATTTTTTTTTTATAAAATATTAATGTTTGTAGTGTATTATTTTATAAATTTATAAATTTATAAAATATCATTCGTTTTTCTAAATTTATTACTTATATATAAAATAATTGTTGTTTATTATTTATTATTTTTCAAAAGCATTTTTTTTCAAAAGTATTTTTTTATTAATTTAGGATTTTATAAAGTTAATAATATGCAAAATAACTATATTTTATAATTTTATGTAGGATTTTATAAAAAAATAATTTTTTATTAAATATAAGAGAATTTAAATTAAATTTATATTATTATAATGACTTTATAAAAGGATAAAATCATATTACTTATGTACTATAATTTTTATTACTTAAAAGTTATTTAAAATAATTAATAGTTGTAAAATTCATGTTTTATTAATTTATAAGGAATTTATAAATGATTTATGTTAATATAATTGTCTGAAAATTTTTTATATAAATTTTATATGTGAAAAAGAAAAAAGAAAATCTCTTATATCTTTTAATATTATTTATCATATAATATTTTATTTGTAAATCTCAATATTATGACTTATAGTGTATTATTTACAAAATGAAGTCATTCATATAATACTACCAAAATTTTTTTCACTAATTTTTAAAATATATGTGTTTGTAGTATTTTAATTTTGTAAATGAAAAGCCTTACAAAAATATCATATATTTTTATAATTTTTTTCATTTTTTTGCAAAATATTAGGTTTTATAGTATATTTTTTTATCAATGTAAAGATTGACAAAATATTACTAATTTTTACAAAATTTTCTATTTTTTTTTGCAAAATATTGAGTTTTGTAATATTTATTTTGTTAATGAAATGATTTATAAAATATTACTAATTTTTACAAAAAATTTCACTTTTTTTTTGCAAAATATTATGTTTTGTTATTCATGAAATGATTTATAAAATATTATATTTTTTATAAAAATTTTCACTTTTTACAAAATTTAAAATACTGTAGTGTATTATTTTATAAATGATACACTTTACAAAATGTCACTATTTTTTGCAAAAATTTTCACTTATTTATAAAATATTGGAGATTTTAGTGTATTATTTTATAAATAACTTTATTTACAAAATATCACTCATTTTTATAATTTTTACAAAATATTGGAGTTTGTAATTTATTATTTTGTAAATTGATGAATTTAAAAAATATCAGCTATTTGTTTAAAATTTTTACACTTTTTTACAAAATAATTTATTTTTTAGTATATTATTTTATAAATAAACCACTTTATAAAATGTCACTAATTTTTTGCAAAATTTTTTACTTATTTATAAAATATTGGGCATTTTAGTGTATTATTTTATAAATGATTTCATTTAAAAAATACCACTCATTTTTATAAAATTTTTTATTTTTTTATAAAATATTGGGGTTTGTAGTGTATTATTTTATAAATTGATGAATTTAAAAAGTATCAACTATTTGTTTAAAAATTTTATACTTTTTTACAAAATATTTTTTTTAGTATATTATTTTGTAAATTAATCAATTTACAAAATATTAACTGTTTTGCAGGTTAAAAAAATGAGTTGTTAAGTGACAGAAATAATCACTTGATTACACGGTGATTTCAAGAAAATCACCTGGTGATCTCAAGATAAATAAAAACAGAATTTTCAAAAGCAATCACCGGATGAACAAGAGATTTTCAAAAATCACTTGGTTATTTTTGTCCACCTAGTAAATTGTGGACATACAGTATTTTAAATTTCAAAAATCACTTACATTGTATTTTTCCTCAAAGTATAACTATTTTTTATAAAAAATTTCACTTATTTACAAAATATTGGAATTTATAGGATATTATTTTATAAATAAAGATATTTACAAAATATTACTTTTTAAAAAAAAATTCATTTATTTCTCACTATTATAGATGAGATTAATTAATTAATATAGTTAAGTCTCAAATTAATTAGGTTCATATTAGCTAAATATGAGATTTGACATATTATATTAATTTTCCTCATATTTTAAATATAAATTATATCACTTTGATTTTATATTATTATGCTCTTTAGATTTTGATTAAATATATTACTATGATTTGATTTTTTTTTATAGAATCACAATTAATAAATAAGTATAAGCTATATAATTTTTTTTTTATTTTTTATAAAATCATAACAATCGTGATTTTTTATTTATTTATTACACTTTTAGTTTGAAGTATATCATTTCTACTTTGTTTAATTTCATCCCAAATTTTTGAAAGTTTAAATCGTTAAATTTTAGTGTTTAAATTTTTTATTCTATCATAAATTTTTAAATTTAACTATTTAAGCTATACACTCTATCATCGATTTGAATTTCTTGATTTGAGATACTAAATTTCATTATTTTATATTCAATTTATATTATCAAGCCCAAATTGTGACATTGACATGAAATTTTTTTAACCAAATTGAAGTTTAAATTCACACGAGAATTATAAAAAAATTTAAGTCCATGAAAATTTTTAATTACTTAAAATATAAGTTACCTTTTTTTTTTTACATAAGATAATTTTCACCATTTTATAAATTTATACTATTTCATTACCATTGCAAGGAAGTGGTTGTAACTTATGTTTGGGCATATTAGCAATTATCAGTTTTTTTAACATTTTTTTTGGGGTCAATTATCAACTTTAGTTTACGCTATAATTATATTTTTAATGATGAATCATACGTAATGGCTGTAACTAGGAAATCCCAAACTTTGAATTTTTTGCAATGAAGAAAGAAACCTAGAGATTTCTCTGCAAAAGTAGCATTCTAAATATTTTATTTAGTGCTTAATGGAAACACAAGAAAGAAAGCTAAAGCCTAAACTCCATCTCTCCAAGACGACCAAAAACCCAAACACACCTATAATTCAATATCACATCATTATTCTCTCTGACATTAGTTTGACACAATATAAAAGGTGTTAGAAACCTTTTGAAAATAAGACTCCATTTTTATTTAATTAAAATGCTCTCTTATCATATGATTTGATACCACATTCATTGTAGAACAGTTTCTCAGAATATTATGCCCAAAGCAAACTCAAAATAACAATCATATCCCAAAAAAGCATTCATTACAAACTCAAAAACTTTAGTCCAGAAATACAAGACAAAATTACTAACATTTCATAAATATCATTTTGAAAAATATTTCATTTATTCAAACCCATTTTAAAGTTTTCGTAGACAAGGCACCTGCCACCCCATGATAATAGCTTTTACTCATTTATAACAGGCTTCGCTTGCTTTGGGTTTCTGTTCCTTTGGCTTCTGCTCCTCCATTTCCCTGAAATATTCAATAATGATATCTATATTTCAGACCATCCAAATACAAGATGCAAAAAAATCAACTTAATGAAAGTTCAACAAATATATGTAAAGGTATATCACATAACCATACAATAACCAGGAGATGCACATAGTTATATCCAAATTGGAGACTAAAATCATTTCATTTTAAGTTTGAAAATAAAGACTTGATGGGTTTCATGAGCACAACACAAGAGAAAAAAGATATGTTAGGTGAAATGCAAGCACAAGCAATAAAGAAACAACCTCTCAAAGAAGTGTGATGCTTAAAAAATGCTAAAGCTTAAATATAATTCTTCATTTATAGTTGAATGTACATAGGCTAATTAAATGTGTATAAAACATTTAATTCGAATTAGCAGAAAACAAGATATATAAACTAAAAATAGTTTATTTTCGTAAAAAAAAAAAAAACCCCACTAAAATTAGTCCAAGAAAAAAGTTCAAATAGTTACTACTTTAGATGGCTCAACCTCAAATGAAATTTCTAAAGAAAAGGGCAACCACTTATGATTGGGTAATCTTTTGAATATCATGAGAAAAGGCAAAGCCGATCAAGAAGAATTCCAGCTGTTTCAAATTGCCAAAAGTACTTATGCAACTAGGAAAAGCGTTTATCTGGAAGGCCAAAGAAAGAGGAAAAGACAAAATAAGAAAATAGAACTCAAATATTTTTAATCAATGAGAAGGAGAGAAAAAGAATAAATAAATAACATGATATAAACTATGTGATTGCAAAACTAATAGTTACCTAATATCAATTGCCATAACATCAGGGTTGCTGCAGGCTGGTGGAATAGAATAATTTGGTGAGAAGACCTGTAAAATGGAAAGAGCGAATGTTATAGACAACCTTGACATATTTTTCTACTTCTTTTACGAACAAATTACATGTGCTACGAAATGAACAAGCCGAAAGAAATCCTTACCTGATTGCAGATTTCACAGGTGATATCTCATTTTTTGTTGCACCATCTCTGAATGCATTTCCTATGAGCAGATTACATATAAGGACTGAGAAAATATCAGCAAAATATTTACAACTTGTATATAAAAAGTTGCTTAACATCACGGAAAATAGGGTTCAAAACAAAAACAGATAACATATATTGATCAATCTTGATAGAATTAAGATTTTGTAATAATATCAACGCTTATTTAAACTCAAAGATACTGAACAAAAACTATGCAAGCAAACCTTTTATTTATGAGATTTATGTGGTATCACCAAACAAGAACTTTACTCACTAGCTTATGAAGCAAATCAAGTTGTTCTACAAAAAAAATTAGGTAAATTTAATAGCATCCTTTTCGAGAATACCATACCATATTTTTGGAGCACCTCAATGCATATAATTCAATGAATATAAGTGATGATCCTCAACATGTTGTTTCAATAATATTAAACAAAAAGGAACATGAGGTGGTAATCATCAGCATCTAAAACATAAAAGAATTCTATTCATACATTTTTGAAATTAGATAAACAATTTAATTCAGCAAAAAATTAGCATTCATAATAAAAAGGCTGAAGTTGAAAGTTGATTTGTACCCTCCCCCTCTCCGCCCAAAAAAAAAAACCCTTAAAATGTTAGAAAAACTCAAATGATGATCGTTACTCAATCTTCTGGTTAATAGGCAGCCAAAGAAGATTCAATATTAGCTTTTTCATATCACTTGGCAAAAAAAATTGAAATAATGTTTCTATAGGTTTTTTTTTATTATTATCAAAACTATGTATTGGTTGGTCATCATTGTCACATAATAATTTACTTCTAAAAATGCACTCGCAATTGTATCCACCACTAAGCCTAGCATATAATGACATATACACAACCAAATCAAGGCATGCATAAATAAGTTAAGAGATAGAAAGATAGTCTCAGAACATACTTGTCCTAGTAACTATCTGTTATTTACTAATTTTTGTTCTGAAGCTAACCATTTGGTTTATGCTAGGTTTAAGAAACATTAGACCTTAACCAGTAGGAGGAGAAAAAACACATTCCTATATACAACCATGGCACTAGGACACCAGATATATCACTACTTTCATAGGAAAGGCTAGATCCAGTAAGCCTTGGAAAGTTATTCAAGTTCTAGCCAGACTTTGCATAACATTCATTTGTATTAACAACACACTAATAAGTATATCACCCAGAATAAAATAATTCATTGTCTTACCAACTCTCAGACAATACCTCTATTATTTCAGTTGCTTTCTATACAATAAAAAAATGACATCAAACCAAGATATATATATATATATATATATAGTACACCAAAGGATTTAATATTTATTGACTTTACTACCCCGGGCATGCTTAAAAAATATTGAAATATTTGTTGATAATTTCACTTTTAATTGTCATATGCATTATAATTTGTAACATATGTGAAGCATTGAACAGAGTTTGGTTAAGTTACCCATCATACACAACCCATCAATTTCTACCTCCATACATGGTAAATACTATACCAACACAGTGAATCATATGATATTTATGCATTATTTACAACTCCATTTTAAATTTTGAAGAACTATATTATGTATTAATTATTAAAGAAGAATGCTTCTTACCTTATTCGACTACAGTCATTTCAATTTCCAAAATCCTCTTTAGGCACACGTAGAAGCTGCCAATGTGTATGCCTATCCATAAGGTTTTTCTCTCCTCTATATCGGTTCTTTCTCTTTCTTTTTGCAGATTTTCCAGCTTGCCCATTGAATTCAACAGATTTTACAGCTGTAGAGCCTTCAATTTAAATCATAAAGCAATGACATTACACACAAATAAATAACAATTAAAGGCATCAAAATGTAGCCAAGATGCCCAACATAGAAAGTTCAATCGCATAATAAAAGAATAAAACTTCATATTAGGCAAAATCCGATCATCAAACTGCAAACATCTCCCACCTCACAAAAAAAAAAACACTACCATTTGTCTAATTTCTGTTAATGGGCTTAATGGTTTTCAATCAACAACTCGACATAAAGGTGATTCCATCGAGAGACAATCATCTAATGACACACAATGCTTAATTTCGAAACATCATTTTCATCAGAAAATATATACTTAACTATAATGTAAGTCTCCATCATTAAAGGCTAACTTTGTTTAAAATGTTACTAAAAGAAATTACATTTAAATTTTACAGTAGAAGATAACAAAACTAGTAGAACAAAAGCTTAGATAATGACGTTTATGAATTGGTAGCCATAAATTTGTTCTACCAAATTCAAATAAATTCACTTCCAATCCATAATAAGTAAAATGAAACAAACTCAATTCTTAAATAGTCCATTCTAGCAAACAAAACAATATAAGTAATAACCTATATCCAAAAAAAGTTTAAACAAAAGATCAATTAATGTTTAGTTTGAACAAAAGATCAATTAATGTTTACACAGAGAAGTAAAACAGATCCGATAAGAGAAACACATTGGCGGCGAGATAAAATCATATCAGAGAAACACAAACAAAAAAAAAATAATTGTAACTTGAAATTTCTGCCTGGTGGAGGAGAAAAGAGGCTAATCGGTGGCAGCTGTAGGTTTAAGGAGCGAGGTGTGCACTGAAATCGAATATCGGCAACACCTTGTGCTCGATCTGCAAGGAGATGAAAGGGACCACCAAATTAGTATGTGGTCCGAGCTATAAGAGTGAGGAAAGGAGTAGGAGAAATCCTAAGAAAAAAAAAAAGAAAAAACATATCGTAAAGATGAAAACAGATTGCAAAGAAGGAAAATGGGTGACGCAGCAAAATAAGAAAACATAAAGAAAATGAGAGGGAGAGGAAGAAATACGTTTGAAATGGATTACTGATTCTGACTATTTTAAGTTTATAATTTTCTATTTCAAAATCAAGTAATTGTCTCAAGTAACGGTAGCATACACGGTAGCATATGATATATATACACTGACACGTAATTTGTGTATAATGATAGTGAGCAGTACACGTATTTGTCTCTTTGCCTTGCCGCCTACTCAATCCGACGCAGATTACTTACTGTGGACATCCACATTATTTCTATGAAAATTTCCTTTTTTTACTTCTAAATGGGATATTTACTAATATCAGTTTAAGTTAAATAACTTACATTTATTATATAATAATGAGTTACTTGAAAATGGGCACAAAAGTCAGTTTACGGGATCAGCACTGTTTCCTATTTTTAGTTACATAATAATATTTAAATTATTTAGGAAGAATAAAATATATATTTATATATTTAAGTTACTAAAAATATATTTATTTATAAGTAAAATTGTAAAAATATTTGATTTATATATATATATAGATATATATTCTTTTATCAATTTATCAATAACTTATTGTTAGTTAGCTTATTAACATTATTTTTTTTTAAAGTATTTAATCTTTTTTTTCTTATAAAATAAAAGAAAATATTATAAAATATATGATATACATAGTATTATAATGCGTTGAAATCTTCTTACCTTTTTTCACATTTTGCTAATTTTTTGACCCATGTGATTTTTATTCCTAATTTCACCTATGCATACATGCTGTGTTGATTTATATCATTTCGTTGAGTTAAATACTTATTCGTATTTATTATTTTTCAAGATAGTTTCTCAATAGCTTTTGTAATGTTAGTCATGCTTTCTTCTCCGCAATAACTTTACCTTATTTAAGGTTGTAACACATTTATGTATTTATTTAGCAACTGCAGTTGCTTTACCTTATTTAAGGTCGTAACAAATTTCTGTATTTATTTAGCAACTGCTTAGGCTTATTGGATTGTATAACTTCTCTTCTTAATTAACATATATATATGTATGCACATCATCTATTTAGTTGGAGGATGTGATTTAATATTTTAGAATAAATGATTATTATATATTATGTGTACAGATTTAAATGATGATTGACATGTTAGGTTAATTATGAATTCCAGTAACATATAATTTTTTCGTTCTCTAGCGTCAGTTACAATTTTGGTTCGGATCATATGACAATATATACATTATTTACAAATGTAAATTATACTTTTTTTTTATATGATGAATTAAATTATATTTAATTTGCTTGAATTAAATTATACTTGATTTGCAAAAGGATAGATATTATTTATTTTTCAGGGAAAAGGCTGATAAATTTTTTTTATATAAGTTAGATTTTAATTATGACTTAAATTTGAAATCTTTTGCCACTCTGAAATTAATTTTAATCACTTAACCAAAAAGTGATAAAATTATATTGCAAAGAAAAGAAAATATTATACCAATAAACCGTTTAGTAACTTTAAATTATTATTTAGAGGTATTGAATTCGAATTTTCGTTTTAATTCTAATATATTTAGTTAAATAACTAAAAGGAGAATAATAATAATAAAAAATGTAAAGTGCACATTTTATGTGCTCCACATATAGGCAAACCAAATCACCATTTTTTTTTTTCATTTTGCGTTTTGCCTGTTTCATAAAAATTTTATCATTAGCGAAGCATAGGTTATATTCTATAAATGAAGATTTTTTTCCCAATTAAATTAGTTGGACATATATCATTTTAAACTAAAGGTCACCTAAAGTAGGACTTGGTAGGAATCTCCATTTTTTTTAGACTCTAATTTAATTTAATTAATTGTAGTGGGAATCTTACATTCTGAAATTGTTATTGTCAATCTTATTAAATCATATATTCTTGTTTCATCAATAGCTTGGTCCATTTTTTCAAATGAGTTCGCGACGAAGACAAATTGTGAAATTGGATCTACATTTCATACCCACTTTCATTAGCTTGATTTTGTTCCGAATCTATTATAAGATATATAAGGGGACACATATGAATAGTAAATGTTTAATTGATTGGAGATTAATAAATTAGTTTTTTATTCTTCATTTGTAATTACTATTATGTCCTTTTTTTTAAAAAATTTCGTAACAAAACCACATTGTATTTATATATAAAATTATCAATTCACGTACAAATTGATGAAATTACATAAGTGTCTTGTTTTATGTAACATGGCGATCAAAATGGCATCGTATCAGAGTCATACGTGTCCTTTTGTTTATTTGTCGCATCTCATATGTTGCAGCGTCTTGGGAAGGTAAAAAAATTGAGTTTTTTTTTTCCTCTTTCTATATTCATTAGTCACTAGAGAGAGAAATATTGAAACAGCCCGTGGTTTTTGCTTGTGGTTTTCCTTTTCAAATTTTCCAAATTTCTCATCTTCTTTCTTCCAATTCTCATTTGGACATAAAACTTACCCTTTGTTTGTTTTGAGGAAAGTAAAGAGAAAATAAAAGAAATTAATGACATTTTCTTCATTTAATTTGATAATAAGAGGAAGAAAAGAAAGAAAGGGAAATCATAATTTCCTAAATGGATGATAAGAGCAAAATAATTTCTCTCCAAATTGGTGAGAAATCGAGGGAAATGAAGAGCTAAAAAATGTGATAAAATATAAATTATTAAAATATCCTTTCTCTTTTGCCTCATTATTTTTCTTTCACCGTCACTTCTTTTAAATTCATCATCTCTTTCATTTATATATGTTTACACAATACATGTATGTTTTTTTCTTCTTCTTTTTTTTCCATGAATTTCATATTGTGAATTCTTCTTTTTGATGAGCATTAGCAAGTTATTATGTACTTTATTTTGAGTTTTTTTTTTTTTTGAATTAGACGGTTTTTCCTTACATTCATAGTGTATTATTTTTCTGTTACTAGCTTCTTCTTTTTTTCTTCTGACTATATGGAGTTAATGGATAACAATCTTGGAATTTGCTTAAGGTTATAAAAGTAAATATATTACTAATAAATTTGAATTTCCTCTCTTGTGTAAATAAAAGACCTAAACAACATAAAGAAAATGATACTTTCATATTTTTTTTTCCTCTTTATTTCTCTTATTTAATTTTTTTTTTTCATTTTCTTTGCAATTAGTGAACCAAACAAAGCCTTAGTTGTCTTCCTTTCTCTGTCTTGCATATTATTTCCCTCTCAATCTTCCTGCTTTAATTCCAAATCTGATCATCGTCGCTTAATCTTACTCCTTCCTCCTTGCAAGGGACGCTAGAATGCGCCGTTTATTTGTGTGAATACGATGATGATGAAACGCTATGTTTACTACCTAAATGTGATCATGGTTTCTATTATGATTGTATTGATGCTTAGCTCGCTTCTTTGTCAAGTTAATTTGACTCCTCAACCCAGTAACCTGGCGCCTGAACTTACTAAGTCAACCCTTGTCTAGGACCTCAAAGTGCAAAACCATGTTGCTGCAGATTTAGAACCAGAAGTTTGCAACCAGAATAATCGAGATATGGATGTGGAAGCACTGACACCTGTATTTTAATTTTAATTTATGACTTTTATTATTCCTGTGTTATTTTGTGTTTTTTAAAATCTGTGATTTTGTTTAGAAAGGCTAATTTTTATTTTTTTGGTTGATTTTGCAGATCTATTTATTTTTTCCGGCCATTACACAAGTCCTCTAAAACTGATACTCATTTGAAAAAAAAAAAGAAATAGAATAATATTACTCTGTTGTTCAGTTACGACATTACCTTGGCTTTGTTGTATGTTTTATGTGATTTTTGGTTTGTGGTTGCTTCTTTTTTACTTCTCTTTTCCTTTCTTTTTTCCCATGTTTTCATTTTCGTTGTAGAATATCATTGTATTTTATCTGGGTTTTAGTGATTTCAAGGTATGCCTATTGATTTGTTACCTAGGAAGAAATACATAATAAATAATAAAAAAGGCATAGTGCAGGAAGCAAAAGGGACATGAAGAACAATGGAAGGGAGAGGAGTTGATAGGCTTATGTTGATGGTTGGGATGATGATGCTTCTCTTGGCAATTTCAGAATAGGCTGAGACTAGAAATAAGGCTGATGATTGTTCACAAAATATAATCTGAAATGTCTTATAGAAAGAGAACAACCCTTTATAGCAAGAAACCATTAATCAAAGTTGAGTAAATCATGCTTAAATATATTTATTTTAAAATTTTCTCATTTGTGTTTTCATTAATTTACAGTGGTTTGCAGTTCTCGATGGGTTGTTGGGGAAACATTAAAGAAATACAGGTCTTTTTTCAATTGCACTTTTCTCCATTTGGATCTGTCATTCAGTTGATTGTCTGTACAAGGTATATACAACACATATATATATAGTACGTGGAAAATTACAAAATACTTATACATTGATATTTTCCCTTGATTTTTTGTTTATAAATATTTATGGATGAATTAATTAATTGCAGTGATATTTACCATATTAACAGCTCCACCCATCGCCTCTGTCTCAAATTCAACTCTTTATGTTGCAGAATATATTGGAGACTCTTGTGATCAGTATAAATCTCACACTTGACTCCATATAAATAATGCCTCCAAATCTTCAAAGCAAAGATCACTTCTGCCATCTCTAAATCATGTGTGGGATAATTCACCTCATGTTTCTTCAATTGGCGAGAAGCATATGCAATGACCTTCTTATCCTGCATCAATACACAACCTAATCCAACCTGAGAAGCATCACAGTAGATTGCAAAACTACCCATCTCAGAAGGAAGTGCTAAAACTGGGGCTGAAGTCAAACAATCTTTAACAGTTTGGAAACTCTTTTCACAATCCTAATTCCACTGAAATTTCACCTGCTTTCGAGTCAACTTTGTTAATGGAGCAGCAATCCTGGAAAAATCTTTTACAAACCGGCGATAATATCCAGCCATACCTAAGAAACTCCGAATCTCAGTAACTGTAGTGGGTCGTGGCCAGTTAGCTATTGCCTCCACTTTCTTTGGATCCACCTTTATCCCTTCCTTACTAACAATGTGCCCCAAAAAATTCACTTCAGTTAACCAAAAATCACACTTAGAAAACTTTGCATATAACTGATGTTCTCTCAACAATTGCAAAGTAATTCTAAGGTGTTCTTCGTGCTCCTCTCTACTTTTAGAAAAAACTAGAATATCATCTATGAAGACTATGATGAATTTATCAAGATAAGGTCTGAATATCCTGTTCATCATATCCATAAAAGCTGCAGGAGCATTCGTCAAACCAAATGGTAGCACCAAGAACTCGTAATGCCCATATCGTGTTCTGAAAGCAGTCTTCGGAATATGCTCCTTTTTGATACGCAGCTGATGGTATCCTGATCTCAAATCAATCTTCGAAAAGAAGCATGCACCCTGAAGCTGATCAAATAAATCATCGATTCTAGGCAATGGATATTTGTTCTTCACCGTCACCTTGTTCAATTGCCTATAATCGATGCACATCCTCAAAGACCCATCCTTCTTTTTCACAAATAAAACCGGGGCTCCCCAGGGTGAACTACTGGGTCTGATGAACTTCTTCTCACACAACTCTTGCAGCTGCTTCTTTAATTCTTTCAACTCTGGTGGTGCCATTCTATAGGGTGGTATAGAAATTGGATCAGTTCCAGGATATACTTCAATTACAAACTCAAACTATCTCTCTGAAGGTAAACCTGGAAGATCATCCTGAAACACATCAATAAACTCATTTACCACCGGAATCTGCTCAATCTTCTTAGCTTCCTCTGAAGAATCAATCACTGAAGCTAAGAATGCAACACAACCCTTCCTCATCAATCTACAGGCAGAACTAGCTGATATCAATCCTGATACATAACTGTTGGTTTCCCCCTGAAAA
>CANXYC010777129.1:0-10543 GCA_948193065.1 Aleurites moluccanus | reverse complement strand
AAAATTCAACTGAGAGGCTCAATACACCCCTATTAGCAACTCTTTGAAATTGAAAGAGAGCTAAAGAAGAAGAAAATATCACTTGGAGCGGAAAAAAGGCGAAATCTAGTGATGAAAATGATTTCTTGGCCTTTTTTCCTTACCTTTGGCTTGTTTCGAGCTGCTTTTTCGTCGTTGTTGTTGTTTGGAAGGTGGGGGGAGGTGCTATATTTATAACAGGAGTTCCAGGGGTCAATTCCCATGCGCTTTCGATGTGGGAATCGAGAAAAGTCGGATGAAGTTCGCTGCTACTGCCGGAGAGAGGGGGCGACACCACCTTAGGCATAGGGCGGCACAGTCCCTGAGGGAGGGCGGCGCCACCCCATGGCTTTGTTGGGGCTGGCGGCTACTGCCTAGGGGGGCTGGTGGTGCCGCCTAGAGGGGCTGGTGGTGCCGCCACCCCCCTCTGGCGGCAATGCCAAGGCTTGAGGGCGGCAGTGGTGGCCCGCCGGCGCTCCGGGGCCGTTCTGGGTCCGTCTGGGTGTGGGTTCAGCTCCAGGGAATGTTGTTCGGGTCGATGCAAGTCCGAGGAGTGTAAAAAATGGGTGTTCACACTCTTATATCTAAATCCTGACAGAATTGTCAGAATAAATTACAGAAGGTTTAAGGACTAAAGTGTAAAGGTTGGAACTTGGAGGGTTTAGTTGTAACTTTACATTTGATTGTTGTCTTTATTTACCATCATCATTTAGGTTCATCTTCTCCAATTTTCCATCCACCATTGCCGTAGCTTTCTTCTCCTTCTTCCATCTTCCATTTGTTCATTTCTTTATAGTTTTCTTTAGGAGTTTGATAGAAAAGTAGTAATTTAACCTAGCTAAATCTATTTCTACCATTAGATTGAAGTGAGAAGCAAAGGATTGGGAGGATTTTCTTGGTGAAGCATTTGGCAACTTGGAGCTTAAAGGTAAGAATGTTGTTTTGTTTGATTTGATTAGTGATTTAGTGTTTATTTAGGTTGAATTAGATGAGTATTATGTTTAATTGCATTAGTTTATGCCAATTTGATGAAAACCCCAAATTTGATGGCTTGAATTGAAGTTGTAAGATTGGATATGTTGAATTAGTGTTAGGAATTGTTAATTGATGTTAGAAATGATTAATTGGATATGGTTGGATAGCTAATTGATAGTTAATTTGATGTAGAATTGGAGATTGTGCAAATTGAGTTTTCAAAGTAGCCAATTTGGGGATTTTTGGTGGAATAGATTCAATTGGAGTGTGAATTGGCTAATTGGATCATTAGGTGAGTTTACATTGCATCGAATTACTTGTATAATTGATTGAATTGTGAATTGGAAAATTGTCCTAAAACCCCACTTGTGGCCGAACCCAAATTGCCCTAAAATGCCTTTGTTTTTGTTTGATTTTTACTTGATTTTCCTTGCCATTTTGATCCTAATTTAGTGTTGTTTAATCTTGTTTCTTGATACCCTTGCTTTGTTGGACAATGTGGTTTGTTGTTGCATTGAATGGGCAAGCCAAAGTTGCACCAAAACCTAACCTATTGGCTTGTCATTGTATGCCCACCAAGTGTTCGATAAAATGCCTAGTTCATTTGTCATTGACCTATTGGTTTGCATGTCATAGGCCTACCAATTGAATGCCATTGTCGTCAGTGATGTTGGCATACCAATTGACCTACCAATTTCTGTCACTGAACTAACTTTTGTTCCATACCATTATTGTTTGCCATAACATATATCCTTGCTTAATTGTTGTATTCTATTATGCCATTGATCCATATTCTATGTAATTTGATTGATATTGATCATATTGACAGTGATGGTACCATTGTTGCATAATGGTATCTATTGATATGTTGTTTCCTTTTATTGACCTAAATGTGGTTTGAAAGAGCTGCCTCATCGACAGGGTAGTGGGTACATACTGTGGGCAATGTGCACATTGATTTTGATGCCCTAGCTGGGAAGGGATTATGGTTCCAGCCATAGGACCTGATCAGTCTTATGTCTATGTGATATATGATCGACTATGTGATTACACATAGTCTACGAGTTCATGGCCCTTTATCTGTCTCACCATATTGATTCCCTGATTGGATATGACCATTGCTATTCCTACTGTTCACCGACACTGATTCTGTTATTTATATGATTTACCCTATACTATTATTTCTTATCCTGTATAAACCAGTATTTGAGCTTATATTTCATTGTGATGCATGTAAATTTACTGAGTATCATATATACTCATTCTTTAATTGTTTACCCATTTCAGGAGAGGAGTAGGGTGCAGAATCCAAACATCTGTTTCTCTGTGAATTTCTGCTATGGATTTCTGATGTATATATTTTTGGATTACTATATTTATATTATTTTAGTGTTCATTATCTAGCTGCTCCATAGGTATTTATTAGGTAGTTAGGAGATGAACATTGTTTATATGTGATATTGATGGTAAACATTGATTATATGATGTTGTATGATATATGATATATACTCGTGGCAGCAAATTTCAGAATGATGACAGAATAATTGATAGATTAACAGAATAACATAATAGATGGTAATTAAATAATAACTGAATAATATATTGAGGTTTATAGATTGTGCATGTGATACTGGGTTCTACGGGTGCCGGTCGCCATTGGCATCTCCCGTGCCATAGGACCATCGCGGTCCGGAAAACTGGGTCATGACAAATGATGATAGATGAATGATATGAGATTATAAGTATAACATAATTACCACAGATGTTGACTGATAGATTGAAGAAATTGATTGTAAGATAGTGATAGCAGGGAATGATGTTAGGTTATAAGTAGGGGTTCTACGAGTTTTGGTAGCCTTAAGCAGTTCCCACATCCTAGGATTGTGATGTTCCAAAATTGGGACGTGACAAGTACCAAAGCATATCTAGAGTAATCATCAACTACAACAAGGCAATAATACTTTCCACCAAGGCTAGCAGTTCTAATATGACTAAAAAATCAATATGTAGTAATTGAAGTGGTATAGAAGTTGAAACAATATTTTTAAGTTTAAATTAACTTTTAGAATGTTTCCTTTTGCACAAGCATCACAAATATTTTCGTTTTTAAAGGATATCTTGGCAAACCATTTACCAAATACTTTTTAGAAAGTTTTGAGTTTACATCCATACTAGCATAACCTAATATTTTCATATAAATACATATTTTCATGAGATGTATTATTTAGGTCCATAACATATATGTTTCCTTAGTGATGTCCTATGAATGCTACCTTCTTAGTTTTGATTTCTACTACTATGCATACAAGAGATTCAAAAATAACTCTATAACTAACATCATATAATTGACTTATTCTAAGCAAGTTATGTTTAAGGTTATCAACAAAAAACACTTTAGATATAGATACATCATCGTTGCCAATTGAGCCAATACCTATCACTTTGCCTTTGGAGTGGTCACCAAAACTTACAATCCCCTTTTTAGGTCTGAGCTCAATGAATTTGGATTTTTCACCGGTCATATGCTTAGAGCATCCACTATCTATAATCCAAGTGTCTTTCTTTGAGCTTTGGACCTATAAACACAAAATGATTCGTCCTTTCTTTGGTATTCAAATTCCTTTGGGTCTATACATGTTAGCATATTTTGTCAATTAGGATTGATCCTTTAGGAATCCATACCTGTTTTATGGAGAAAGGTCTTCTATTCTTAATAGGGCATTTATGCAATGAATGACCATAATATTTGTAATATTTGCATTTAACCATTCTTTTAGGATCCACTACTTCCTTTTCAAAAAAAAGTATTAACTTTTTTGACTTTCAAGTTTGTATGGTACCATAATTCGGCTTTATAAAAAACCACTCTTAGTGAAGCTATGATATTTTCAAGAGTTTTAATTCCTTGAGTAAACTTTCTTAAAAGTTCATTTGAATTCTTAAGTTCACTCTTGACATTATCATGTTCATATAAGAGTTTTGATTAATCATCTTTTAATTTTGAAATTTGAGTTGAGAGATTTTCATTTTCAATATCAAAATTTGATTTATTTTTTGACAAATTTTCCTCAACTTCAATTTTCAATTTTAAGAAATTTTTCTTTAAAATTTTATTTTCTTTTGAAACATACAAGAAAGTTTTCATGAGTCATTGAATGCAAGTTCTAATTTATAAAGAGTATAAGATTTGAAGTTTATCTCTTGAAGCTCCTCATTGATTTTTTTCTCATCCTCCATTATATAAGGCATAGATTGACTTTTTCTTCCTCTTCTTCATCAAAGGATTCATCATCATTTGAAGTATCACTTCCACTCCAAGCCTCATATGCCTTATTTCTTTTTCTAAATTTATTCTCTTTATTTTCCTTCTTTTTCTTATTCTTGAGGTTTGGACAATTCATCCTTATATGATCGGGCTTCTTGCACTCTTAACAAATGATTTTAGTCTTCTTGTCATCAAATTATTTCTTCTTTTCTCTAAAGCCCCTCTTCTTGAACTTGTTCTTCATCATGAACCTGCCAAATTTTCTTGTAAGTAAGCCTAACTCTTCATCTTCATCCTCTTCACTAGAGGTTGTTTCTTCATTTTCTATGATTGCCTTTAGAGCAATACCTTTTTCTTTCTTAGAGGATTTTTCTTCTTCTTTTTTTTTTTTTTTTTTTTTTTTTTTTTTTTATCTCTTATGGCTTCTCTATTTCTAAGCTTCAATTTAAAAGTCATGATATTTCCTACCAAATCTTCAAGAGTCATGGCACCAAGATTCTTTGACTCTTCAACAACATCAACCTTAGTCAAAATTTGTCCGAAGAGATCGCAAGAGCTTAGTGATTAGCCCCTTTTGAGTAAAGATTTTATCATGACCTTTCAAATCATTCACAATGGTAGTGAATCATTTATACATGTCACTAATTGTCTCTTCTTTCTTCATGGTGAAATTTTCAAAGCTTGAGGTGAACATTTTAATTTTTGTGTCTTTGTAGTTCCTAGGTTTAGATAGGAATTTGATATTGTTTGATGATTTCCTAAGTTTAGATAGGAATTTGATATTGTTTGAGCAGCTTGAGTAGGGCAGTAGGTCAGTTGAGGAGTATGCTGAGGAGTTTATCAAATTGAGTAGGTATGCTACACAGATTGCTCCTACTGAGGTAGACTTGATCAGCAGGTTCAGTAGGAGTTTGCATACCTCATTGCATAATGCCCTACTGGCTACTGAGTTCACATCTCTGACTACCATCATTGATAAAGCTAATCAGATGGAAGAGAAATACAAGTCTGAGAGAGAGAAGAGGGATCGAAAGAGGAAGGTAGGACCCGGATCACAGGGTAGGAAGGGAGAGAGCAGCTCCCATCCTAGACAAATTGAGCCAACACCCATGTTTAATCAGAGACCTCTGTCTAGCAGTCAAAGGAGAAGGATACAGAGTAAGGGACCTCCAGTGCAGTCTGCACTTGTTTATTCTTAGGGTTCTTCTAGACCTGCTACACAGATGCCCATTGTGCCTACTTGTGATTTTTATGGTAGATGGCATGGAAGGGAGTGTCGACGACAGTCAGGTGCTTGCCTGAAATGTGGGCAACATGTTCATTTTATTAGCAAATGTCCCTTGTGGGGTGATTAGCAGCCCTCTGCTATAGTTTCTCAGCCCATTTTTCAGATGAGTCAAAATATTGCCAGAGAGGCTCCTGGTAAGGGCAGAGGCAGAGGACAGGCACTGAGTAGTAGTCAGGACCCAGCAGGCAGAGGACAAGGATGAGTTTTTATAATGAGAGCTCAGGAGGCACAGAGATCTGACAATGTGGTTACAGGTACTATTTTGATACAGAATGAGATTGTTGATGCTTTATTTGACTTGGTGCTACACATTCATTTGTATCACCTCAGTTTGCACCTAAGTTAAATAAAGAGAGACAGTTATTGAGTGTGCCACTAGAGATAGCTATACCTATGGGGGAAAGTATAGAAGTGGATTATTATTACCCTGATTGTGTGATTCAAATAGATGATAACATTCTGCATGTTGATTTGATTGAACTACCTGTGTTAGAGCTTGATGTGATCCTTGGTATGGATTGGCTAATGACACATTGAGTAGTTATTGATTGTTATAGAAAGAGGGTTAAATTCCAGCCTGAGGGGTAGCCTGAATTTGAATTCCTGGGTGATCGACGGGAGTTTGGAATTAGTTTTGTTTATGCTATCTAGGCTAGAAGGATGATAGGGAAAGGTTGTTTAGCATACCTGGCCCATATGATTGATATGCAGAAGATTTTTGTAGATATTGATCAGATATCAGTGGTTCGAGAATTCTCTGATATCTTCCCTGAAGAATTGCCAGGATTGCCCCCATATAGGGAGATAGAGTTTGAGATTAAGGTGTATTCAGGCACCGATCCGATATCCATTCCTCCGTACAGAATGACACCATCAAAGTTGAAAGAATTAAAGGTGCAATTATAGGAGTTATTGGATAGAGGATTTATTAGACTGAGTAGTTCTCCGTGGGGTGCTCCAGTGTTGTTTGTGAAAAAGAAGGATGGCTCTCTGAGGATGTGCCTTGATTATAGGCAGTTGAATAAGGTGACAGTGAAGAATAGATATCCGTTGCCACTGATTGATGATCTATTTGATTAATTGCAGGGTACCAGTCATATCTCTAAGATTGATTTGAGATCTAGGTATCACCAGTTGAGAATTAAGAAGGGTGATGTACCTAAGACTGCTTTCAGGACTCGATATGGATATTATGAGTTTCTAGTGTTGCCATTCGGGTTGACTAATGCATCGGCTACATTTATGGATTTGATGAACAAAGTGTTTAAGCCATTCTTGGATAAGTTTGTCATAGTGTTCATTGATGAAATTCTTATCTATTCCAGGAGTGAAACGGAGTATTCAGAGCATCTAGGGATTGTATTACAGATATTTTGAGAGCATCAGCTGTATGCTAAGTTGTCTAAATGTCAATTCTAGCTAACTAAAGTGTGTTTCCTTAGTCATGTGGTTTGTAAGGAGGGTATTATAGTAGATCCTCAGAAGGTTGAAGCAGTTGCAAATTGGCCTCAATCTTTTAATATCTTAGAGATCCGTAGTTTCCTTGGTATGGCAGGATACTACAAGAGATTTATGAAGGATTTCTCCAGAATTGTTGCTCTGTTGACTAAGTTGACTAAAAAATAGGAGAGATATCTATGGACTGATGAGTGTGAGAGCAGTTTTTAGACTTTGAAGTCTTGCCTCATGAGTGCTCCTGTATTAGTATTGCCATTAGAGGATGAGAAGTTTACAGTGTATTGTGATGCTTCTCGAATTGGATTAGGGTGTATTTTGATGCAGCTTCGGAGAGTGATTACTTATTCTTCTCGACAGTTAAAGAAGCATGAGGGAAACTATCTGACACATGACTTAGAGATGGCAGCGGTAGTGTTTGCACTAAAAATCTAAAGACATTCTTTGTATGGGTTTAAATGCGAGATATAAATTAATCATAAGAGTTTGCAGTATATACTTCAGCAGAAGGATCTGAACCTCCGTTAGTGCAGATGGGTTGAATTGCTTAAGGATTATGATTGTGAGATCATTTACCATTTGGGTAAAGCTAATGTAGTAAATGATGCACTGAGCCAAAAATCTATGGGCAGTCTAGCTCACATCTCATTTCTCAGGAGACCATTGATCCGTGAGATGTAGGAGTTAGCTAATATGGGAGTAGAGTTGGATTTGGGATCCCTAGATCAAAACCAGGCTCTGATAGCCCAATTTTGGGTTAAGCCACTATTGATTGATGACATTATAATGGCACAGGATAGGGATCCATATCAATTGAAGCTGAAGGGTGATGTTTTGAATGGTAAGGCAACAGAGTTCACAATAGAGAATGATGTACTGAAATGTGGAAAACGGATATGTGTACCTGGCATTGATGGCCTACGAGATCAGATTATGAGAGAGGCTCACTTTTCATCTCATAGTGTACATCCTAGAATTACCAAGATATACTATGATCTAAGAGATATGTATTGGTGGTCTGGTATGAAGAGAGATGTAGCTCGATTTGTCTCTACATGCTTAGCCAGGTTAAGTTTGAGCATCAGAAGTTGTCTGGCTTGCTTCAGGAGATTGAGTTGCCAGAGTGAAAATGAGAGCAAATTACTATGGATTTTATAGTCGGTTTACCGAGGACTACACAGGGTTATGACTCTATATAGGTTATTATAGATCGATTAACAAAGTCTGCACATTTCCTAGAAGTAAAGACTACTTACTTTACAACTCGGTATGCACAGTTATATGTGGACAAGATTGTACGACTTCATGGAGTGCCAGTGATTATCATATCTAATAGGGGTACACAGTTTACCTCTCGATTTTGGCAGAAGTTCCAGGAGGCTATGGGTACCCAGCTAAGGTTTAGTACAACTTTTTATCCACAGAATGATGGACAGTCAGAGAGGACTATCCAGACTTTGGAGGATATGTTGAGGTTATGTGTTCTGGATTTTAAAGGTAACTGGGATCAATATTTGACACTGATTGAATTATCTAATAACAATAGTTACCATTCTTCTATTGGATTGGCTCCATATGAAGCATTGTATGGTAGGAAATGCAGATCTCCAGTGTGTTGGGTGGAATCAGGAGAAAAACATTTAGAGGGACCAGAGTTAATAAAGGAGACAATGGAAAAGGGATCGAATGAAGACCGCTTTCAGCAAACAGAAGAGTTATGCTGATCCAAAGCGAAAGGATGTGCATTTTGCAGTTGGTGACCATGTCTTTCTTAAGATCTCACCAATGAGAGGTGTTATGAGATTTGAAAAGAAAAAGAAGTTGTCACCAAGATTTGTAAGCTCATTTGAGATACTTGATAAGATTGGCAATGTGGCTTACAGATTGACTCTTCCACCAAATTTGAGCTATGTTCATCCGGTGTTCCATATTTCTATGCTGAAGAAATATGTATCTGATCCATCACATGTATTGAAAGTACAAGATATTGGGGTTAATGAAGACTTGTCATTTGAGGAGCTACCAGTGGAAATTGTAGATAGATAAGTCAGGTAACTGAGGAACAAAGAAATTCCAATGGTTAAAGTGCTATGGAGGAATCAATTGATGGAAGAGTGCACATGGGAAAGCGAACAGGACATGAAAGACAAGTATCCATTCCTGTTTCAACATTGATGTATATATGTATTTTAAATTCGAGGACGAATTTATTTGAAGGAGGGTAAAATGTAATACCCTAGAAAAGCTTACCATATTTTTATGATTAAAGTTCTCAGTATGTGCTTTGAAATTATCAAAATGACTAAATATAATTTTAGAAACTCAGTTAAAGCGAAAACGAAAAACTTTTTCGGAAATTATCGGTGTCGATATCGCTGCTGCAAAAATAGTAGCCCGGTCGACAAATGAATTTCTGATTTTGACTATAGAGTAAATGATTATGTATATTCATGTGTAAATACAGTAAAAAGAAAGAGGTAAAAAATATTTACGAACACTGAAATAGTAAGCAATGGCAAAACCGTAAATAAATGGATCTTTAGGGTAATAGTGAAATTTGGACTGTCTAAGTTTCAGAACTGCTCTGAAACTATTTTTTATTATAAAGTATTAATAAAAATAAGATGTTTGAATATTCACTTTGAAATCCTAATCCCGACTGAATAGTCAGAATAAATTACAGACGAAAATGTGGCAAAAGCACAATTTGAGAAAAGTTTAAGGACCAAAGTGAAATTTGCCAAATGTAACTTACTATATAATCCACACTTAGAAATATTTTTGGCCATTTCTTCTCTTCCTTTGTCCGGAAATTTCTCCTCCTATTTCCATTGATTTTTCTTCAATTTTGTTAAGGAAAATCCATGGAAACTTGAAATAAGCTTCATATTCTTCATCCTCCATCCATTTGCAACCATAGAAATCCAGAAAATTTCAGCCAAAGCATATTTTGAGGTAAATTGTTGCTTTGTTTGATTTTATGGTTTATTTAGGGTTATTAGATGTTAGTAAGATTGGGTAATGTGTTTAATTGCATCAATTGATGCATATAGCATTTTTGCCCAATTTTCAAACCCTAAACCTAAGTTGTACAAGATGATTTTGTGAAATTGGTTTAGTATGTGTAAATTGAGTGTAGAGTAAGTTAATTGGAAGTTAATTGATGAGTATTTTATGGTTGAATTGTTGTACAAAATTCAATTGAAGAAAATTACACATTTTGCCTAATTTGAGGAAATTGACGGAATTGGTGGCAAACCAATTTTGCTAGCTAAT
The DNA here is from genome assembly GCA_948193065.1 of Aleurites moluccanus. Lineage (NCBI taxonomy): Eukaryota > Viridiplantae > Streptophyta > Magnoliopsida > Malpighiales > Euphorbiaceae > Aleurites > Aleurites moluccanus. Next base: position 266 of record CANXYC010777129.1, on the reverse strand, counting down.
TTGGAGTATTAGGTAAGTCTTTTATGCATCAAATTACATGTCCAAAAAGTTAAAATGTTGATTGGAATCCATTCACAAAAGGCCATTTTGGCCGAACCCTAATGTGGCAAATTGCCTTTGATATTGCTTGTCACAGCCCAACTTAGGAGCCATGACGGTCCTAGGGTACGGGTGATGCTATTGCTACCAATACCACGAAGAACCCATTAAAATAAACTATATGGCATGCATACACAAATAAGCTTAAAATAGCTTAAGCAAGACAA
>CANXYC010776873.1:0-12537 GCA_948193065.1 Aleurites moluccanus | reverse complement strand
ATATTATGTCACGACTCGATTTTCCGGACCGCGACAGTCCTGAGGCACGGGAGATGTCAATGGAGACCGACACCCATAGAACCCAGTATCATATGCATCATCTATAAACCTCAATATATTATTCATATTAATTAATTACCAATTATTCTGTTAACCTGTCATGCATTCTATAATCATTTTGCAATTGGCTGGAACCATTCAATATATCATATCATAATACTATCATAAAACTTATAATAATATCATCAACATCATATATACAATGTTCATCTCCTAGCTAACCCATACATACCCATGGAGCTGCTAGATCATGAACATCAAAAATAAATATACAGAATATCATAAATATACATAATGGTCTGAAGCAGAAATCCACGGAAGACAGAAGAGTGGATTCTGCAACTTACTCCTCTCCTAAGATGGGTAAATAATGAAATGGTGAGTATAGATGATACTCAGTGAATTTACATGCATCACAATAAATAATAGGCATCAGTACAATAAAGGTATCAGTCAATGAGATAACAGTTTACAAAATAAATGTTAGGGTACAATAAAGTCAAAAAATATCATATAGGCTAGGTTACATATGGAAAGACAGATAATGGGATGGACTGTATGAAAAGAAATCATACAATCTCCAGTTAGTCAATATGGACCATGTAGGTCTCCAGTATCAATGAGCATAAAGCTGATCAGGCCCTATGGCCAGGACCATAACCCCTCTTAGCTAGGGTATCAGTAATACAATATGCACAAGGTCAACAGTATTTCTCCACTACCCTGACGAATTGGTAGCTCTGCCAAGCCATATCAGGGTCAATAACGAGGGATACCATAAGTAACAATGGCATCTAGATTACAGTCAATACAAATAATATTCAGTTCGGTATCAATCAGTATAGTATTCAATATACTCAATGGCAATGCCATATGCAATATACAATCAATAATAAAGGGTTTAGCAATAAGGAAATACATGAAACAAAAGTTGGTTCGGTGGCCGAAAATGGTGGGTCAATTGGCATGCCAATGTCGCTAGCAACAATGGCATTCAATTGGTAGGCCTATGGAATGCAAATCAATAAGCCAATTGCAAATGAACTAGGCATTTCATCGAACACTTGGTGGGCATATAATGGCAAGTCAATAGGTTAGGTTTTGGTGTAAATTTTACTTGCCCATTCAAATCAACAACAAACCACATTGCAATACAAAGTATAGGTATCAAAGAAACATAATTAAACAAGGTTAAAATGGATCAAATTGGCAAGGAAACCATGGCAACAATCAAACAATTCCAAAGGCATTATAAGGGCAATAGGGTTCGGCCACTTAGGGTTTTTCACCAAAGGATTCCAATCAACAATTCAATGATACAAACATATTAAATGATGCAATGTAAACTCACCTAAGTCTCCAATTAGGCTTTGCACAATCCCAATTCACCAATTCAACCGAAATGCCCAAAATTTGCTACTTTGAAACTCATCCTTGATCAATCTCCAATTCTACATCAATTAATCCTTCAATTAGTTACCTAAACACTTCTAATTAACCATTTCTGATATCAATTAACATAAACACATCCTAATTCAACATATCATATCCTACAACTTCAAATTTAAGCAACCAATTTGGGGATTTCAATCAATTTGGATAAATTGATGCAGTTAACTATCATACCCATTCAATTGAACCTAAATAAACTCTAAATCATCAATCAAACCAAGTAAATGAACATTCTTACCTCAAAGTGGCAAGGTGGCCGAATACTCCCCCTTCCAAAAACTTGAATTTCTTTGCTCTTTTCTACAAATTAATGATGGCAAATGATTAAACACCACTCAAACTAAAATTTTCTGTTAATTAACCTAAAGGAATTTATAAGAAATGAAGAAGAAAATTGGAGAAGAGAAAGGAACTAGGTTTCGACCATAACCAAGAAAGAAGAGAAAATATGAAGTAAATGGCTAAGGCATAAGTTAAATAGAAAAAATCAATTGGCAAATTACAACTAAACCCTTAAACTTCCATCCTTTACACTTTGGTCCTTAAATCTTCTATAATTTATTCTGATAATTCTATCAGGATTTAGATATCATAGTAGGGAGTAAATAGGCTTATTTTAATTTATACTTATTTATAAAAATAGTTTTGGAGTCATTCTGTAATCTCGACCGACCACTTTCCACTATTCACCTTGAATTTCCATTTATTTATAAAAATATCATTACTTATTTTTTCAGTGTTCCTAAATAATTTTCACTTCTTTATTTTTACCAAAATTAAACATAAATTATGGTCATCTTTTACCCCTAAGTCAACTTCATAAATTCTTCTGTTGACTGGAATGCTAATTTCTCGGTAGTGTTTCCGATACCACCGCTTTCTGGAAAAGATTTAAGTTTGCTTTCTAACTGTGGCTCTAAAATTATTTCCCATCATTTCAAGACTAATGGACTACATACTGAGAATTAATTCATGTATGTATGATAGTTATAACTTTCTGGGGTATTACATTTTATCAAATTGTTGCTGTGTTGAGAGATATAGATCTTTGAGTGAGGCTGACTCGGGATGGGGTTTGTTCTGAGAAACCCTACTGAATTTTATAATTTTGAGGACTTTAAATTCTAATTCAAGGGAAAACCTTAAAAATATTTCCTTATATCTTAGTTAAAATATCTTGAAAACAGAATAGCAATCAGATATCTACACAGTGAGTTATATGCAAAAAAGTGAGGAGTGTTCGGGTATAAGTTGTAGGAGAGATTACAAATTTTAAGTATGTATTCAAAATTTCACTATAAATTTTATCGAGCTTAGAAAAATCTAATTTTCAAATATATTAGAATTTTAGATGTCTAATTTAAGTAGGATAAAAAATTAAAGTAATTGGATAGATATAACTTGAGATATGAATAAAAGAAATAGGGCTGCCAGAACCAAAAAGTTAAGAATCAAAGGGGTTTTTCAAAATTAATTTTAGAATTGTGTAATTGAGAATTGGTTTAGTACTAAAATATATTACATTTGTGATATAACTTCAAGAAGGAAAGAAAAGGAAAACAAGTGTGAGGAGTTGGATCACTCATTTTATCTTTGCTAGGAAAAGAAGTCAGTTCTTCATTTTGTATTTTGGAGGTGAGTAACATATATATATTGTTTTACTTGTGTTCGAACTCAAATTAATTTGTTGTGAATACTACCACATTGTTCATTGATGGCCAAGAAATCCTAGTTGTACATTATTCATCGTTGCTCCTAAATGAGTGTCAAACCCTTTATTTGGATATTGAAACCGAATGAATTGGGAATATGATTGAAACTCCTATAATTTTGAAATGCCCTTCAAATTTGACCAAGTTTGACCTTGTGTTATTTATGATCGAAATGAGAAATGGTTATTCTTAACATTTATCCTTTATTATTATTCCAAAATCATCTTAGATAACATCATAAAATAAATTATAGCCATTGGAATAATTCTTTCAATGTTGATCGAGGTACCTAATTGAAACCCTAATTGTTTATTTTGTATTCATTTATCCATTTAATTGTTTCATCAACATTCTTTCTCTATTTTGTTACATATTTTATATAATTAATATTGGCATTCCTTGTATAATATATACCTATTGAATAACCCTTGAAATCAATTGTAAACTATTATTCATTATATGTGAAATTTAAATGTTAGTAATAATGAAACTATTAATCCGATGGAGTAGATATAATATCATCGGACTTGTGGATAAGATTACATTGTCATCCCTAATTAGGAGAGGGGTAAGGTCCTAACCATACGATATGATCAATCATATGACTTTATTGAAAGGCATGCTACCGGACTGTAGCCTCTGCCAGATTTATTAGTTATTTCTAACGATTACTAAAACATTGATTCATTGAAATTGTTATATTGATACATTGATTCATTGATGTCGTGTCACTTTGAAACTTATATTTAATATTTTCCAACTTAATTATTTATTTATTATATTCATATTTATCGAATCACCTATTATTTTGATATGTTTATTGTACAAAATTTCAATGACTAGTTCACTTTATTGTATTCCTTTATGAGAACTGAATTTATTGATATATTGTTATTCTTAAACTTTTCTTCTGAGAACCAAGCCTCACAAATAAGGTTATATATATATATATGTTATTCACTAAACTTTATCTTACCTTTTTAAGTAATTGTTTTTCCTTTTCAGGAGATCAATATATAAATGTTGTTCCAGTTACAATGATCTTTTTCTATGATTCACATTTATCTATATATAGTCTCAGCTTTTGGTATTAAACTCAGTAGAAACTCCATGATTTTTGTTTAAAAAATCTGAGTTGTATATATAACAAAAAATAATAGTTGTATAATTCATTTCAATATAATAAAACATGAGAACTTAATTTAATTTACCTATATGAAAATGTGGGTATTGTATTGATAATTATTGAAGTGCCTTATATATTAAATTATTAAAATGGAGTAGAGGCTATAAGGAGAACCTTTGGGAGTGTTGTTTTTTGTAGATTTGATTTATATTGAAGGGAGAGACAAATAGGTCATGGAAATAGAGTATAAAATACAAAGGAAATCTTATTATTTTTTCGTAAAATTCATATATAGGAGGTTATACGAATTTAGAGTGTCTTGAAAATCTTATTATTTTTTCGTAAAATTCATATATAGGAGGTTATACGGATTTAGAATGTCTTTTGCTTTCTTATACCCTAGGATCGTTGTATCTCCTGAAATGGGAATATGATATTATTACTTGATGAAAAATATATTAAAAATCACAAATAGAAATTTAATATTATTTTTAAATGTAATAAAAAGAGATTATCTTATTATATGATAGTAAGTTAATTATGCAAAATAAATAAATTAAAAGAGATTATCTTATTATATGATAGTAAGTTAATTATGCAAAACAAATAAACTTAATTTAGAGACATAAATATATTCAATATTAAAAGGCTGGCAAACAAATAATATTATATTAGTGCTATTTAAAATAGAGAAAAATATAATCCAAATATTTGTTTATTAAATATTTTAAACTCTACATCATACAAATATATTTCTTTTGAATCATATGGTAAACATATCATGTTATGTATAATTAAAAAATAAATAAATAAATAATTATCATGTTTAAATTATTTTTTTTTTTAAAGAGAAATTGATGTGGAGAAAATTAGTTTTGAGATTATGGATCGTTTGGATAAGCAGACGTCCAAACGGGAGGCCAAATAGTATTCATTTATTGATAAACAAAAAAAATGATCATAACTTTTGATTCGAGATAAGTTACGGGACCCATAATATATATATATATATATATATATATATATATATATATATATATATATATATATATATAATTTGAGCCCGACAACATTTTGTCTTTGTTAATTTAGATGGCTTAATTTTCATTTTTAAAATCATCCGTTTAGAGTATCTATTTATTATTATTTTTAATTTCATTTTAATTATTTTATTTAATTTAAAATTAATCAAATTTATTTTATTTTTATTTTAATATTAAATATGAAAATAAATTAGCTAATTAATTAATAATAATAGTCAATACTGACTAACGTAATATGTTAAAAAATTTCATAATATAATAAAGATACGGTTATCAAATAAAGTGATAAAATTAATAAAAGTATCAGAAACTATTTAGAAAATATTAATACCGCAACTTTGAAAATTTTATCAATAACAAATAAAGTGTTGGTTATGGACAAATTTCAGGAATTAAAAATATAAATTTTGAAACATTGAGGACTAAAATATTAATTATGTTACAATTTAGGGGTATTAAAATAATTTAACTAACTTGTAATTATATACATTTATAATATAAAAAAAAAAGTAAAAAATTTAATGACAAAATTATAATTACTTAAATAAAGAAGAGTGACAATCTTGTAAATAAAAGAAAAAAATTATTCTTTTTAATAGTGATACTCATATTCTCTTTTTAATATAGTATTGTGAAATAAAAATATTAATTTTAAAATAATGAATATTAAAATATTAATTATGTCAAAATTCAGGATTATTAAAGTAATTTATTATTATATATATAAATAAGTAAAATAAAAAGAAAATGGTAAAATTGTAAATAAAAGGAGAAAAATCACTATTCATTAGGTCTTCCTTAATAAAATCTTAATTCTAAAAGTTGAATGTAATTATATTTTTTAAAGGTTAGACATCGTTTAATATAATATAATTTCTTTTATAAATTGAGGCTTGTTGCTCGGTTCACAAACAGCTGGAGCTTCAAGCTTGCCCTGTAAGTTTTTATTTTACTTGAATGGCAATAATTTACTTGTCTCACAAATCATCATTTGCGTCTATGACAATTTTGGCTTATAAATCATCTGAGTAACACACATTTCCAAAACATTGAATATAAAGAAATGGCCTTAAAGGCTTGAGCTTTTTAGTATTATATTTCAAGTGTGATGTACACGTGAACACAAGGGGTTAACTAAATTCATATAGGCATCAAGTCCTATTGATACATCACTGCAAGAATGACAATGCATGAGATAAAGATATTAAGAGAGAGCACCATATTATTATGGTGTAGCATCAAGTCTAATACTATGTAAAAACACTCAAATTCAATCTAATAAAAGCTTAATTAAATTAATCATGAAGCTCAAACACTATGTTAAACTTTGATCTCTTAGTATTATTTCAATGTGAAATTTTTTTAATTCTAGCACAGTTGACACATTTTTTGAGTGTCAAAATTTTATTGGCATGCCATACACATGAGCCTAGACGCAAGTATTTCTCTTGAATATATATATATATATATACACACACACACACAGGGTGAGCTTAAGAATTAAGGTTAATGTATTTTTGTAGGTTCAAATTAAAATTTCTATAAACCTATACATATAATTTATTTTTATTATTTTTTATATTGCTCATATATAACTTGACCCATTTATTTCTTTTATATACTTAAAATTATGAAAAATAATATTTAAATTTAATAATAATAATAATAATAAAAATAAATCACATATATTATAATATTTAAAAATTAAGTTAAATAAAAAAAATATGATCAAAACTCTGTTAAGAAAGAGATAATTAGTGTCTATATACCAACTTCACTTATCATAAATTATTTTTGAATCTCTTCATGAGCAGAAAACAAACCACTGTTAGTTAGATGAAAATGAATTAAACAACTCAGATCATAATGGTATATATACCTATATGCAGTCCATAATACACCATATATAATAAGAAACCTAAAGTCCCTTGTAAGAAATGTGAAATGTATAAGATTGATTCCTTAATTAGCATATAAAAAATAATTAATCCTTTTAATTAGCAACTCACAAATTCTCATTCAGGCAATGCATAATAATTAATAAATGCGAACTTAATAAACATAAATTTCAAGATATATATGCCATATTAGTTTTGCAAGGTTAGAGGGCATTATATGTATATATTAGCTGTTGCCAGCAAGCTTAAATCTACATATATAGTAATACTACTATAGTTTCATGTATCACACAATTAGATTGGAACATGTCAACTAACTAATACAAAGACTTAAAAAACTTCAACAATGAATTTCTATCAATTAAATATAATTAAGGCACAACACCTCAAAGCAACAAATTAAGGATAGAAATTATATAACTTTATATCACCTTCTTCTAAATTATAATCAACTATTCATACATTGTCACCTCTTTCTATGGGGGTTCAAAATAACACAACATATAGAAGGAAAATTGAGGAAGAAGAAACTTCAAAAAAAAAACAGGAACCAAACTTCAAAGTGTAGCTACATGCCTCCCCTCTCTTTAGCTTAATTATATATATATATATATATATATATATATATATATATATATATATATGAAAATGAGAAGATGATACCAAAGACTACTATATATAATAACATATAAATGCTCATGTTTATACACATCTAAACATGCATATAGAAGCTGAATTGAGCACTTCCATAATTTAAGAGATTCCAACTCCAAGAAAATCTATAAAGGGAAGATCCTTTTGTTTGATTTTTCCATCTTCTCGCTCTTCTTTTTTAGAAGTACTCATTGGTGATTTTCGCAATTTAGTTGAGTCATCATTGAATTTCACTAACTGGGTTTTGATTTTGCTTCCATACTCATCCTCACCATAACTTAATAAAGCAAAAGGATTATTAGGAACAACCTTTTTGGCGTTAGAGATCTGGGGCCCAAAAATTCTTTGGCAGCAATGGACCGATTCATTCAAACAATTAAATGAACCATCTTTAGTATACGAAGAAGAACTTGATGAATTAATATAATCCATTCTTTTTCCATCAAAGAAATCGATACTCATAGACTCATTGGTGATAGTCGAAGCACTGATAGTCCAAGAAGGTGATGAACTTGAAGACTTGGGTAAGTTTAAGTTACTTTTGATAGTACTATTATTGCTATGAAACCCTAATTTAGAGTGACGATGATCATAGTCAAGTAATTGAGGTCTAAAACACCTTTCAAAATTGCTACCAATAGTAGTATTCTTGCTAGACTCAGTAGAATGAAGATGGATGCTTCTCTTACCATAGACTAAAGACAAGCTTTCGCGCTTCCTTCTTGCCATAAGAACATGATAATGATTCTTCACAGCGTTGTCTGTTCTTCCAGGGAACAGTCTAGCAATTGAAGCCCATCTATTTCCTTGAATCTGGTGAGCTTTGAGAAGCCTTTCCTCTTCTTCTTCTGTAAAGGGCTTTTTGTTGATGTTGGGATCAAGTTGGTTATACCATCTTAATCTACAACTTTTCCCTACAAATGAAGAAAACAGAAAAAACCCATTACTTAGAACATGAGCAACAGTGAAAGAGAGAGAGAGAGAGAGAAAGAGAGAGGATATTTCTTCAGTTTCATGTTAATTAAATGTAGAAAAAAGAAAGAACCCATTTCTTATAATTATTACCTGATCTTCCTTGAAGATGCTCTGCAATGAAATTCCAATTCTGAGGACCGAATTGATCGACAAGTTGCTGGAGTTTCTCATCTTCAGCTGGCCTCCAGTGTCCTCTATTGCAGCTCTTATTACCGCTATCGCTACTGCTGCTGCTACTTCTACCATTTTCCATTACTTGTAGCTAAAAATTAACAACCAAAGTGCACAATTTATGGCAAGGATATCAAGTTAAAGCTTAAGAAGAGCACAAGAAGAGAAAAAGGAATAAGGAAGTGGCTTGGTTTTTAGGGTTATGGATCAGAAGTCACTTTTATTACATCTAGAAAGATAGGATATATATGCTATACATATATATACATGTATAAGCACTGATTTTTAGGCTATATTACTGTATTTGGCTATTGGCCCACACAAATCTCCTAATTAATTATTTATTTATCATCCTTCTTTGTCTTCTATATTCAACAAAATAAAATTATTTTTTTATGTAGTAAATTGATTTCATGGAAGTGTTTCATTGAGTGATGGAGTATATATCAAGAGAATATAATTTGAATCCTAACATTAAAAAAAAAAAAAAAAAAAAAAAAAAACTTATGTATTAAATAAAATAAAGAAAATTTCTTTTAGTATGATCTCATGAATCCAATATTGAATAATACAATGAAAAATAGCATAATTCCATTTATTAACTGAGTAAAGCTTTAAAAAATTTAACAGCTTAAATTAAACTCAAAGTTAATCCCTACCAACTATTCAAATATTTCTGTCAATTAAAATGACATGTTCATTTTTAGTTGTATGAATGACTTATTCTACTTGACAGACATATACATCCCACAAAATAATTAATTAATAAGTTGCATTCATTAATTATAGTAATGCAAAGTTAGAAGTATTTTGTTGGAATGCAGTTTATTAGAGTGATATATGAGGAAAAATCATTTATTCTTGTAAGAGGGAGTTGTTGAAATAACTTCTTGTCAAAATTAGTTTGTTTGAGATAAGTTCTCACACTTTTATTTAAGTGGTAAGTGGTAGATATGTTGAGAGCATATATAATTATGGGAATGTTAATTTAAAAAATTAGAAAATTCAATTTTATATATGTCTATTTAATATTTAATATTTAATTTATATGAGATATTTATAATCTTAACAGTAAGTTATTAAGTATCTTTGTTTTGTAGACACATAGAGACATCAGAAAGGTTAACAACTTCCATTTGAATGCTTATATTATAACATTTACCAGCAATGACATCCAATTTCCTACCTATCCAAATATGATATTTATAGCAAGAAAATCTCATGAATTAATGCATAACAAGTCCCTGCATTAACTATATATATATATATATATATATATATATATATATATATATATATATATATATAAGCAAATAAGATTAAAATTCAAGCCAGGTTTCAGCTGAGACTTTATTATTATTTCAATGCATTCAAAGAAGAATAAGCAAAATTGCAGAGATAAGTTTTCCTAAGTTTGACATTGTTTTCGGAAATGGAAAATGAATTTCTTAATTAATTTTATGGTAAAATGGTTTCACAGTAAGTTTTTCCACTTATTATGCCGAATTCGCCTTTTTATTTTATTATTCTGAAATTAGTAAAGAGATTTATAAAGAAGGAAAATATCTCTATTATAAACTAGCCTTAAAATTAATTAAAACGTTGATGCATAAATAGGAAGCATATCTACAAGTCAATTAAGCAAACCTTCAAAGTTAAATGGCATTTAAAATGCATTTTAATTAATCTTTCCTCATATCGCTAAATGAAATTGAATTTAATCATCCTTAAAAATAATGCAGAAGTAAAATTACGTTGTGTTTGGATGCATTATTTTGGACTTGTTTTCTACATAAGACCAAACTCTTTTGGACCTAAAAGATGAAGGTGTGATCTTAACTATGTTGAAATACATTATCTGATATTTTAAATCTATAATTTGAAATTTATAAATTTATAAATTTCTTATTTAGAGGGGTGTAAGGAATTTTAAATTTTAAATTTAAAGAAAAATAAAGATTTTAAGTTAAAGATGAAAATAATAAATTTAAAATAATTATGTAAAAAAAATATTTAAAATATTAAAATTTTTGAAGGGTTGAATTTGAATCAAATTTAATAATTGAAATAAAAAATTTGATTTAAATATAAATTTAAAATTTAATTTTTTGTTATCCAAACCGAATTATATATGTGTGTAAAGGGAAGAGAAAAATGTGAGGTAGCATGTCTCATATTATCCTCACATCCATGCAGATGGAAGGTCAAAAGAGAAATTAAATAAGTATATTTTTGTTTTATAAACATGTGTAGTTGCAAGAAGATCCATTCTCAAGTTATTACTAACATAGTGATCTTTTAACTAACTGAGGTTTTACATCCTACGAAATCAAACTCATTGATCTCTCCTAACTAACATTTCTTCTCTTCATTTATTTATTTTTACTTTCTATTATTACTGTTTCATGTCAACATCATATATATTTGCATAGAACTTTAATTTTCTTCTATATGTTCCAATTTAAAATTTTGAACTATTGCTGGTCAACTAATATGATGGAATATTTCAAACTATTAAAAGCCCTTTAAATCAAACTTTCTAATTATAACTAACTATTTCTTTTTTTTTCTTTGGTTCTTTATCTATTTTCTTTTTCTTTTCGTTTGTTTAAGAATTAATTAAATGCTTGAACATCTTAAAATATAGTAAATTACAATACCTCATAAAATAATGGTTCATTATGTACATTTGGGACCATAGTATTAATTTTAGAAATTGAGCTTAGCTTTGATAGACTCACTTAATTCGGATCATTATTATGGACCTAACCTTTTTGGGTTGACATTAATATACACCCTGCAACCCTTTGTTTTTAAATAAAGGATAGTACCGTTTAGTCGATCATCTTCTATTTTTGAAAGCGAATTATAAGTTTCCTCTAAATTTTGAAAATACATAACTTTTAAACTTCCAACTGAAACCCTATCAGGAAAAGAAAACTCATTTTTTACTTTTATTGAATTCTCGTACCTTGGTTTCTTAAAATCTCCTTTAGAAATCGTAACACTCTAGTTTAAAAGTTTAGAACTTAAGCTTTAAAGGGCAAATCTAAGGGGTTTTTTCTTTGTTTATATGATGTGTATTTATGCATATTTATGCTTAAATTGAGTAAATGTACATATTTTAGAGAGTTTTATGCATGTAAAAGTACTTTAAAAGCTGTTAGGAAGAACTCGGGAAAAACTCAATTTTTGGTGAATTGGGGGTAAAATAGTTATTTCACACCCTTTTGAGTCTTATGGAAATAAACATAATATTTGAAGGTAGAAAAGAAAATTAGGACATGAAAATGATGTTATTTAATTTATTTGAAGTTTTGTTGGAGAAATAAACCCGATTGAAAATAATGCCCGGTAAGCTGCTCAATTGAGGTGCTTCGGTTAAACTAAGGACAAAATAGTATTTTACTTCGAGATATGGAATTATATAATGTATGCAACATTAT